>CAUYQG010225175.1:0-12261 GCA_963574415.1 Tarsius wallacei | reverse complement strand
TTACTGATGTAAAGGCTGCACTGTAAGATTCAACATATTTTATTTATTTTTTGTGTTTGTCTTTTATATATTATTTGTGTGAAAATTATTATAAACCTGTTACAGTACAGTTCTCTATAGCCGATTGTTAGTTGGGTACCTAGGCTAACTTTGTTGGACTTACGAACAAACTGGACTTATGAACGTGCCCTCAGGATGGAAACTCATTCATATGTAAGAGAATAATTGCATACTATAAAGCTATAATAATCAAGAAAGCATGGTACTGGTGTGAAAACAAACAAATAGACCAACTGATCAGAATTGAGAGCAGAAGTAAATCCACTTATTTATTGTCAATTGATTTTTGACCAATGTTCCTAGAACACACAATGAAGAGAGGAAAGTTTCTCTAATAAATGATGTTGGGACAACTGGATATTCACATGCAAAAAAAAAAAGTTAGAACCTCATCTCACATCATGTACAAAAATCAACTGAAAATAGATAACCAACTTAAAGACCTGAAATTGTAAAACTGCTAGAAGAATACATAAAAGAAAACCTCCATGACATTGGTCTAGGCTGTGATTTTTTGGATATGACTCCAAAAGCACTGGAACAAAAAACAAAAGTAGACAAATGGAACTTTATTAAACTAAAATGCTTCTCCACAGCCAGGAAAACAATCAAAAGAGTGAGAAGACAACCTATGTCATGGGAGAAAATATGTTCAAAGTATACATCTGATAAGAAGTTAATATTCAAGATATATAAAAACTCAAATGACTCAATAACAAATAATAATAATAACCTAATTTTAAAATGGACAAAGAATCAAGATAAATATTTCTAAAAAAAATACAAATAGCAAACAAGTATGTTAAATAAAATTTCAGCATCACTAGTCATCAGGGAAACGCACATTAAAATCACAATAACATATCACCTATACCTGTTAGAGTAGCTATCATAAAAAAAATGAAAAATAAGTGTGACAAGAATATAGCGAAAAGGGAACTCACACTGTTGGTAGAATGTAAATTAGTGTAGCCATTATGGGATGACAGTTTCTAAAAAATTTAAAAATAAACTGCCATATGATTCAGTAATCCCACTACTGGGTATTTTTCCAGAGAAAATGAAATCAGTATGTCAAAAGGAAATCTGTACTCCCATGTTCATTGCAGCAATATTCACAGTTGTCAAAATAAAAACTCAGCCTAAGTGTCCATGGATGAATGGATAAAGAAAATGTAATAGACTACTACTCAGCTTTTAAAAAGAAGGAAATACTGTCATTTCTTACAACATAGATGAACCTGGAGAACATTATGTTAAGTAAAATAAGCCAGATGCAGAAAGACAAACGCCACATGATCTCATTAATATGTGGAATCTAAAAAAGTCAGACTCATAGAAGCAGAATATACAATAGTGGTTACCAGAGGCTGGAGGTAGGATTGATGTTGGACAAAGGTCACAAAATTCAAGTTAGAAAGGGAAGTTCAAGAAATCTATTATGCAACATGGAAACTATAGCTAATAACAATGTTTGTGTCCCTAAAAACTGCTAAGAGAGTAGAATTTAAGTGTTCTTACCACAAATAAATATATAAAGTATGTATATTTCAATTAGCTTGATTTAGCTATTTTGCAATGTATACACATTTCAAAACGTTATGCTGTACACCATAAATTCATACACTTTTTATTTGTTAGTTAGAAATAAATAAGAAGAATATTAAATATTTTTAATAATTGTATCTTATATAACCAAGTGTTGTCTACTGTATGTTACTGAGGGTCCTGTTTTAGTAGATAAATATGATACCAAAGTCACAAAAAATAATGGAAATTTGCGTTGTGGGAGTGGATAGACTCATTCGATGTATATAAGTAGAAATAACAAAGGAAAAGTTTTATGCAGAACCTTGAAATAAGCCTGACTATAAGGATAAATACTTGATTAGTTCTAAACTGATATTTGCAGGGTAACTATTTTCTCAGTTTCAACTAAAAACATTCATCAGTATTTCTGTAGGTGCACCAAGTAAATTATTTTCCTAATTTAATGAATTATCTTGTATTACAATTGAATCCTCTTCTTCTGTGCCCTATTTCAGGGTTTGATACCTCTACAGACTACTTTACTCAGGATCCCCCCACTCCGCCCATCTTCCTGTTGGATTTACTCAATGGGAGACTCTGAAAGGAGATCAAAGGAGATCAAAGTATAAGAAGATGGGGGTGGGGGGGCGCTGGCTATTTACTGACCCATGTCCCTTCCCATTCCTAGCTTAGTTCTAGCAGTGGTGACTGCAACTTTAGTACCTTCCTGCCTAGTTATTGTAACCATCTCTGTTATTGGTAGTGTGTGGCTGCCTCCCAATCCTTTGCTGGCTCCCTTCGCCCTAAAGACAACTTTGGACAAAGGTTTTTTTAATTATTTATAGGTAAACCCTTTTTAGCATGTCATCAGTTTCCTTCTAGATTCCTGACTGATTAATCACCTATAAATTCCAAATGTAATTCTTAGACAAATGCAAAAGTAGTCATGAACCTCTAAAACATAGAATCTGGCAGCCAAACTTAAAAAATAAAAACATATTATGTATTAAAAAGCAGGGGATTTTCCTCACAGAGGAGCATAAATAATTCAGAAATTATCCATCCTTGAATAAGGAAGTTCTCAGCTGTATATTATAATTTATATTCTCTTGATTTTTTTTAGACATGCCTCAATAGAATAATGCTACCTGGTCTCTTTTATGTGAAGTCTGTTTAAGTTAAAGTTAAAATAGTAAAATATTCTCCTGATGTTTACAGTATTATCTCATCTCTAAAAGATGTGTGTCTTAGAATAACAATTTGAATAGCAAAGCTATTTTCATGGGGTTTTATTTCTTTTATACAACTCTCTCAATTTTTTATTCTTTATATTATTCATTTCTCTTTCCCAGTAGGAAATCTCCAGTGCCATTTCTTTTTTAGAAGTAATTTATTTCTAGTCTGCTGTCAGGACCCTTATTATCTGTTCAGTGAAATCCATGCCTCTCATAAATCTACTTGATTTAAACTTCCCCTCTGTTTGCTTTCTCTGTTTCTTTTTTTATTCTTTCTCTGATCTTCCTCTTCTCACTGTCTTATTTTCTTTTGACTATTCCTGGAACAGTTGTTTATCTGGCTATAAAGTTATGAGCTGAAAAAGAATTTCTCCAAGCTGAATTATCTTAGCCATTCAGTGTGATATCCCTGAAGTTCTAATAATGTAGAACCTCAAAGATTTGTTCACCAGCTCTATCCGTAGAAGCAAAATAGGTAAAATGTGTGAAATCCTCAAGACCTGTTTCTGTTTCTTTGGGAGGTGAGGATAATCAGAACAGTTTTTGGAGGTGCAACTCTGATTATCACCTGCCAATAGGAAAATATTAGAAGTTCAGAATTGGGTAGCCTATAGTCCTAGGAAAACAGGAGAAACCTAGAGAGACTGAGAACATTTCAAAGTATCTTTTTTCTTCCCTTTAAGGAGAAATAATTCTTATATTATTGGGCAGCATCCTTATGTGAGTGCACAGACAAGTCACTTTTTTTTTTTTTTTGAGCTGAAGTCTCACTCTGTCGCCCAGGTTTAAGTGCAGTGGC
Organism: Tarsius wallacei; assembly: GCA_963574415.1. Lineage (NCBI taxonomy): Eukaryota > Metazoa > Chordata > Mammalia > Primates > Tarsiidae > Tarsius > Tarsius wallacei. Next base: position 8,637 of record CAUYQG010225175.1, on the reverse strand, counting down.
ACGCTCATGACCACCCTAGTGTTGACCTGCTGGGCTCCGGCGGTCCTTCTGCCTCAGCCTTCCAAGTAGCCAGAACTGCAGGCGCACACTACCACACCTGGCTAATTTTTGATTTATTGTAGAGATGAGGTCTCTCCAAGTTGCCCAGGCTGGTCTCAAACCCGCAGACTCAGGCAATCCACTCCCCTTGGCCTCCCAAAGTGCTGGGATTACAGGCTGAACCACTGAGCCTGACCAGAAGAGTCACGTTTAAAGGCACACACCTGGAAATGTAGCATTCAACAGATGAACAGTCCACCAAACTTCACAATTCTTCTGTCAGCTAAATATTCCAAAAATCCAGAGTAGATATTTTTTACTGCCTAGAATTTTAACAGTAATGCAATATAAGATCAGAATGAATTCTTGTGATTTAGTGTTCAAGTCGTTACTTAAGTGGTTAGTCCTTTAAAATTATGGAAGAAATATACTCCAGAGGATAACGTCCTATTACCAGACTTTTTGTAACAAAAAGCTTTGTTAGTAGTTGCAACCTTAATCATTAACTCTGTTGAAAGTGATTCTTTTTTCCAAGTGATTTCTCATTCTGAAATGTCAAAGGATCTCTTATCAATTAGCAAAATAGAGACTCTCACCACAATAAAACTCCAAATTCTTATGTAAAATGTATAAGACCCTTAACAATATGAGCCTTGACTTTCCATTCTCACATATCACCACTAACCCAACATGTACACTAAATTGTAAACGCTATGCTGTTTCATACCTATATGACATTTTCCCACTTAAAACACCCTTTCATCCCCCCTTTTCCAAGTAAAACCTTAGTTGTAAAGACCCAGTTAAAATATTCTGTGAAACTCTATTAAAATCAAGTAGTCAGTTACTACCTCTAATAGGTGACATATAATTCTATACACATTTATATTTTAATATCAATGTTGTTTCAGGCTTGTTTATTTACTATTTATATCTCTACCACAGTTAAGGTCTTTACTTAAGGGCAGGAATTTTATCTTGCCTTTTTTTTTGTATCCTCAGTAACTGATGCATCCTTTAGCACAAAATAAGTTACCAAACATTGGAAGAAAAACAAGTGAGTGAATGAAATGCATTATTCTACACCTCAAAACTCTCATTTGTAAAATTAAGAGGTTATAGATAATGATCATTTAGGTAAACTCTGTGATGTCATTATTCATAATTAAGTTTTGTTTTAAAATAGAAATGCTTCAGTTTAATTAAAATGTATGCTTTATTCCATCTAAATATATTACTAACACAATATATTAATTTTGTTGCATATCACAGTGTTATTATAAAGAACAGACAACATTGAAAATAATTTTTATAAAGGGGTTGGTTTAAATAATATGATGCAGAGAACTTCCACTTCAAAGTGGAATGAAGTAGTTTGGAGCAAGCTAACACTCAGACCAAGAAGAAACAACAAAAAAAAATTAGGTAAAATTTAAAGAAGTCATCAGTTTCAAGACACCATTCAGCTTCAGAAGCAATGAATACCAGAAGATCTAAAGTCACAGAAAAGAACTTTAAAGAAATTACCTTATGGACAGCCACTTTTTCTTCGTGGGCATTTACCAGTTTTGAAAATGGGCTAGAGCCTGAGAATTCAGATTTTTGCTGGGAATTGGACTGTCTATAGGGGAACATAAAACCCAACAAAGCTTTGGTGATCATGTGGAGAGAGAGTGACTTAACTGTAGAATTGAGAGACCACAACACATGGCAGCCTTCTCAAGAGATTTGCAGAATGTTTAAACTATGGAGAATAAAAATTAAAGAACTGAGCCAAAAAAAAAAAACTGAAAAACAGAATGGAATTTTCCAGTCTCACAGGACTAAGACAAAGTACCTGGAAATGAACCCCAGTAAACACACAGGATTATCAGTTGGATCCCCTGATGGGCTATGCTCTGGGAGCATGGACTGGAACAGATATAGATTGAGTCTTACTAAAACTGCAATCTGTGTCAATTCAGTACAGTCCCTGATAGAATTAACATGGTCAGGCTCCCTTCTTTTTAGCAGAGGCTGGAATCCTTTCTGGTGAATCCTCTCTGGTAAAAGATACCATCTAGATTCATACAGTATTTTATACTAATTGTTCAGCTTTTGATAAAAAATTACCAACACCCATGATTTAGAAAAAAGATAAAGTTATATATCTATTATATTTGCAGGACAAAGACTTGAGCAGACACTAGCAGACAAAGACTAACTATGATTGGTAAGACCAAGAGAATAAAGAAAAAGAGAAAATAGATTTTAAAAATTAGAGATTTAAGAAAGAATTGAAATCTATAAGAAGAAAGAAGTGGAAGCTATAAAGCCGAATTTTAAAAAACTTAAGAAATAAATGGATATGACTAACAGTAAATTAGACACAAGAAAAGTTAGTGGTTGAAAAAATTCATAATAAAAATATCAAAATGGCTATAAGTAAAAAAGTTAATACTAGATAAAATAGTGTGATACGTAGAAATCAGGGTAAAGACCTAGCATATCTATAATTGGAGTATCAGAAAAAGAGGACAGAAAAAAATAAAACAAACACAATATTTGAAGATAAAATGGTAAAAAGTGTTCAAAAGATGATGAAAGACACCAACCTAGCTATTTTAAAAGTTCAGCAAAAGACAAGCTTGATAAACAGAAATAATATGACTTGAAGAAAAGATAAACTTATATTTAAGATCTCTTTTTCTCTCTATCCTTTTCTTTCTCCTTATTTCTCTCTCAATTTTTAATGCTCAGTTTATGTTGTAAGGTATTAAGCACTAAAATATTTGTTTTCTTATGGTTCTTGCCAGCTTATTTCTATTTTTCGTTTTAGAGTTACTCTCATCCATTTAAGTTAAAACACTTTACCATTTAAGTGAAAAGTTTGAAAAACTCTAGAAGTAAGCATAAATGACCCTCAATGTCCAACTGAATAGCTGTTAACTAAAGAATTTGGGAAGCTAAATTTGTCTCTATACAACAAAGACTGACATTTTAATTCAAAACTTTGAAAGTAATCAAAGTTTATTAAGATAGTGGTACAGTTTGGCTACATACGGCCCAAGAGTTGGGATAGACAAAACTTTGAAAGTAATCAAAGTTCATTAAGACAGTCTTATAGTTCAGCCACATACCACTCAAGAGGTGGGATCAACTGCAGGGAAGGGGAAGTAGAGGGCTAAGAAACTGCACTCCTCACCTGAAGCTGAGAATTATACTTACTGTTCTGAATATCTCCTGTGGGGGTAATAGCAGAGAGCTAAATTTTTTATTCCTGCTGATGAGTGAGTATATTGAGTCCACTTCTTAATTTATACAGATGAATGAGTGACAACACAAAGAAGCTAATGACATTGGGACAAAGATTTTAATATTCACAGTTCCTCCTCAGTAATGAGAGGCACAGTATGCCACACAGGTCTACACAAAGCCTGTCACTCACAGGGGTAGGGAAACAGACAGAGGAACTGAGACTATACCTTTATGAGAATGGTGGTGGGAAGTAACTAGGTGGGAACATTCCTTACTGGGTGGTAAGGGGAAACAGGGAGGTCAGGGTCAGTGACTGGTGGAGTTGTAATATGACTTCTGCAAAAGCTAACTTGAAATAAAAATAAAAACAGATGTAAAAAGTTGTAAAGATGTTGGTTGTTAGTCCGGCCCTGTGGTTCAGCAGGCTTACGGAGAGATTAGGAATAACACATGTCAAATAGCCAATACAGAATCTTAAAGTATGGTTAATATAGAAAGAAATGGTTCATATTCCAATATTCATAAAGCATACTTTCATACTTCTTCCAGTTGTTGTTAGGTTCATGATGCATACTATAAATAGTAAGAGTAATGTGTTTGTCCTTAAAAGAAGAAAGTTTTCACAATATGCATTTGCTGCTTTACTAGCAAGGTCAGTCCCCTTGGTGTATGTATAGAACACTGTAGCTCTGGTATTTTCACCCCCATATAGTGGAATTCATTTATTTATAAAATATTTATTAAAACTTACTACATATCAGACATTGTGCTAGATGCCAGCAATACAAAAGGCACGTAACATCATCCCTGCTCGTAAAAAATTTCCTTTCTAGTGAAAGTAGAAATACATACACTGGTGATTGGTTTATGGTTTAAGTGGTAGAATTTAGAAAAAGCAATGACTTTGTCTTTCAAAGATCTTTGTAAAGGTACCTTGTGAGGACTGGTGGAATTGGAGCCAGATTTCTACGGGCTTCATAATTAATGATATGAAAGTTAAACCTTAAAATGCAGATAGTTTTGGCTACTCTCCCAAGCATAATCATGGTTCACTGCAGCCTCGACCTCCTGGGCTCAAGTGATCCTCCGGCCTCAGCTTCCTGAGTAGCTGGTACTACAGGCATGCATCACCACGCCTGGCTAGTTTTTCTATTTTTTGTAGAGACAATGTCTCACTATGTTGCCCTGACTGGTCTCAAACTTTTGGCTTCAAGCAATCCACGTGCCTCAGCCTCCCAAAGTGCTGGGATTGCAGATGTGAGCCACCATGCCCACCTGTAACTATGTATTTATTTGGTGGTCATTTATTTACTTTCTCCCTCACTTATGAGGCTTCAGGTTCTGTGAGAGGAGAAACAAGCTTGACTTTATTCACCAGGACATCCCCAAGGTCACAGCGCCTACCGTATAATAGTTGCTTAATAATGGTTTGTGGAAAGCAAGAATGGTGCTGTGTTGTCTCAGTACTGCTATATGATTGTTAATGTGCACAGTGTGCTTTGTAAAAAAAAAAAAAAAGAAGAAGAAGAAGAAGAAAGAAAGAAAGAAAGAAAAGAAAAAAGGTGGCACTTTCTGGCTTTAGGGATCATGATGTGTAGGGTTTAGGCATTCACAGAAACATTCACTGAGACCCCAGATGCATACAATTTTCCACATGATGTGAGTTCTCCCCTGGACATCCTGCTGGGGCACGGTGGGAGGTGGGAGAGGAAGAGGCAGGGGCTGAGGAGGAGGTACTGGAAGCAGAGGAAAGGCAGAGTTTTTAGCTTGCCCCTGCCCTGTGCATTTGGCAGTCCTGGATGAGGAGAGTGGACAAGGTGACACAGCACTTGAGGGACTGCAAGCCCGAGCTGGAAGTACAGGGAACCTCTTTGGGGGAAACATTTTTCTAACTCTATACTCCATCGTTCCCCTGAGAAATAAAACAATATTTAGTGGTGCTTATATCTTGCCTTTTCTCCCTGATTCAGCTATTTTGATCTTGTTGTGTATCACCAGTTCAAGAAACCCGAGGCAAGATGGAACTGGCACTTTCTGAGAGCCTTCAGTGGACTGTGTCATGCAACTTCACACTTTCCTTAGTTTGTCAGCAGTCTGTCTTCCCTCCCTTCCTCCCTCCCTCCTTCCCTCCTTTCCTCCTTCCCTCTTTCCTTCTTTCCTTCCTTCATATGATTCTAAGCACTGTGTTGAATGCTGGGAGCATATTGATTATTAAGACTTGCATGATCCCTGCTGTCATGGGGCTGACACTTGAGTTATTATATTTTTAATCCTCCTAAAAAATCCATTGCAATCTATATTATCCCTATTTTATAGGCAGAGAAGTAGACATTAGTAGATTAAGGTGATTTATCCAAGGAAATGACAGAGTTGGATTCAATATATAGACAGGGTCTTGCTCTGTCACCCAGGCTGGAGTGCAGTGATGTGATTATAGCTCAACGCAGCCTTGAATTCCTGGGTTCAAGTGATCCTCTTGCCTTGGCCTCCCAAGTAGCTGGGACTATAGGTGTGAGCCACCATACCTGGCTAGTTTTTATTTTTGTTTTTTGTACAGAAGGGGTCTCACTATGTTGCCCAAGTTGGCCTCAACCTCTTAGCCTCAAGCATTCTTCCGGCCTCAGCCTCCTCAGTTGCTAGGATTACAAATGTGAGCCACCACGCCCAGTCAATATTTAATCAACATCTTCTTCATTAGGTATTTCAAATCCCTTCTCACTCAGGGCACTTTGCAACCCTTGGAAAAGTTATGCTCTCTACTAAGGGCCTTTGCAGAGGGCTCAGTGAGGATAGGGCAGGGATGAGGGGTGGGGCATGGCAGGAGCCTCTGGTTCCACATAGGAGCCTGGTGGAGGCTGTTGGCACCCAGCCATGTCCTTGTCACCCTCACTGTTTGACTCATGTAGAAATCTGCTGCAGGCAGGGCATCTCCACACAAGGCTCTCAGCCTGGTAGGAGGGGAGATTAATGGGACAGGAAAGAGGTATACTGGCTAGGGGGCCCTCAGCCAGGGACACTGGGGTTTAGAGGAAACACAATCCTCGGGGGCATGTTTAACACTATCTCCCAGAGTTCCCTGGGACAAGCCTAAGATGCCTGCAGAGATCCCTTGCTCAGTAATACGCACTTAACTGCCTTCCTTCCTTTTCTTCTCTCATTCCTTCACTTTCTGGGATTTGAGGTTTCATTTACATAGGCTGAGACAGAGGAGTTTCAGTGGGATCGCAGCATTTTTCAAACAAGGTTGGTGCAGTTACAGCATTTTGATTGGTTATACACAGAGTTTCTTTTGGGGGTGGGTACATTTAACATTTTTTTTATAGAGTATGTAATAATCATGGTTTTTCTGTCATCTAGTATAAGCAAAGCAGGACCACAAAGGCGAAGTTGATCTTTACAAGGCTCATTAATTAAGATGATGCCCCGAATGTTTAACTCGCTCTAGTCATTGTACAGAAAAAGAAAAATAAGAAAGCAAGTGAACCTATAATTTAAAGATAGAAGTTTTAACCACATGTTACTGTCACATCTCTCAAGGATTAAAGTGTTTGGGGGGTTTCAATGATTTTTGCATTTCTTTCATAGCCTTTTGCAACAAGGGGTGGAGAGGAGGAGTCCTGGCTTCAGCAGCTGCAATGTCAGCATTGTCCTTGAACCCCAGCTCAGCACACCCTGGGCTCCTGTGCCCACTGAGAGAGTATAGATACAAGAACTCAGCATGTGGGATTGCCAACTCTTCCATGGATGCAGCAGGGACATCTGGGTCAGACCTCACCAGGGTTTAGGCTCACTGCTAACACACCAAACTGCCATCCTGTCCTCTGGGAGCTGTCCTGCTCAGTCTTTATACATTTATAAAGACCTTGTGTTTCCTAGGATTTAGAAGCCTAAATGCATCACTTGTATTCTTTTTCTTACTGAGTTAGAATAAATAGGTACAATTTTTTTTCTGGAATTGGTCTTGCTGCCTTTAAATTTCATTTCCACAAGAATGAAATCTCCACAGGAACAAGGTTTTTTTTCTATTTTCTTCCCTGTCATATCCTTGGTGCATAGAAAAAGCAGGGCCTAGCATACAATGGGCATCCTCCCAGAGTCCTCAGCTCTCCAATCTTCTCAGTTGGAAATTGGAAGCTGTCACTATTGTGCTGGACCCCCAGTGAGACCAACAGAGATGACACAGTATCTGAGAGGCCAAAAAGAAAGACTGGAGACAACAGGCAAGATACAGGGTTTATCAGAGATTTACATGCAGGGTTTCCAGGGGTGACCAGCTGGGCAGGAAGAAAACACCACCGAATGTAATAAGCGTATTGGTTATATATTGACTTTCATATAGCAACCTCCATTTAGAAACCTTCACTTAGTAAACTCTACTTAGCTTAAAACAAGGTTTCTTGTGCATCCAGCATCCTAAAGAATGGGCCAAGGCCCAGATGTGCTTCACGGGTATGCCATAAACATCTGGGTGGCCATTCCTGGAGTCCGTACCTCAGAACACTGAACACACACCATCAGGGAACACAGGGTCACTCTCTGAATGTGCTTGAGCTTTTCCTGCCTGGTGGGACTTGCCCACTGTACAGTCCCTCCCTGAAAACATTGGAGACTCTCTAGAGATGATAGTCACAGAGAAGAGAACAAGGCACCCACTAGCAGGGCCCATGTGTAATGGGATCTGGAGCAGCTCTCTAAGGAAGTGGACTGGCACTGTTCGGTTTGATCCAGGGCTCAAGTAATGTCACTAGGATCCAATTTCTCTTCCCTCTTTTCTTTTATATCTTCTGTCTTTCCTTTTCTCTCTCACCATTTTTCAGCTCATTCTCTCAATAGAGGTGCACCCAGATCTCTTAATAGTGATTTCAGACCAGGCTCTGTGGCTCAGCCTGTAATCCCAGTACTTTGGGAGGCCGAGGTGAGTGAATTGCCTGAGCCCGCGGGTTCGAGACCAGCCCAGGCAACTTGGCGAGACCTCATCTCTACAATAAATAAAAAATTAGCCGGGCGTAGTGGCGTGCACCTGTAGTTCTGGCTACTTGGAAGGCTGAGGTGGAAGGATCACCAGAGCCCAGCAGGTCAAGGCTGCAGTGGCCGGGAGCGTGCCAATACACTCCAGTCTGGAAGACAGAGTGCGACAACAACTCAAAAAAAAAAAAAAATAGTGGTTCCAAAGACCTAGAGTGGCTTGGAGCCTAAATGGCAGATGTGGAATGTGGTTCTTTTCTATAACTCTGAGTGATGAATCCTTTAAATTCCCTAGGAAAACATGAAGTTAATGCAGTCCAAGGCACTGAAGGTAAACTGAGGAAGAGCAATACTGTTTCCAGTAGAGGAAGTTCAGGTGAGCGTCCTCCATGTTGC
>CAUYQG010225158.1:0-10663 GCA_963574415.1 Tarsius wallacei | reverse complement strand
AGAACATGAAACAAACTTTTAAATAGCTAAGAAAAATAAAGTCTACTTCTCCATATACTACTACAGTTCTTCAAGGCACTCCAGCAATTTCTGATGGTGATCGACAGAAAATCTTCCTGTTTTTATATTCTTGGGTTGTTTTTTTTTTTATAGGGTTTTTTTTTATTGTGATATTGAGGGGTACATTTAAGGGTTAGGTACACAAATATGTCTCATTCAGGCACCCTTGTTTGTAAGAAGTGTCCCCCCATCCCCGGACAGGTATTTATATGGTTTTTAATTGTAATATATGTCTACTCCTTACTACAATTAAAAACCATACACAAGAAAATAAAAAGAGGAAGATTTTCTGTCGATCACCATCAGAAATTGCTGGAGTGCCTTGAAGAACTGTAGTAGTATATGGAGAAGTAGACTTTATTTTTCTTAGCTATTTAAAAGTTTGTTTCATGTTCTAAATTTTAAAAGTAATTTTACCTTTTATTTTACCTTCTCTCTCTTTTTTGTTTTTGAGTTGGAGTCCCACTCCGTCACCCAGTCTGGAATGCAGTGGCAAGCTCACGCCACTCCAGCGTTTTCAACCTGCTGGGCTCCAGCAATCCTTCTGCCTCAGCCTTCCAAGTAGCTGGAACTACAGGCATGCACTATCACGTCCGGCTAATTTTTTGATATATTGTAGAGATGATGTCTGACCAAGTTGGCCGGGCTGTTCTCGAACCCGTGGACTCAGGCAATCCACTCGTCTCGGCCTCCCAAAGTACTGGGATGACAGGCTGAGCCACTGCGCCCGGCCTACATTCTCTTTTATTCCTTTTGATGCCACAAAGCTAAATTAAAATTACTTATATATTAGTATATTTAGTCCTGTAGGTAAGTGAAATGAGAATAACTTGACATCAATACGAGTTCTTCCCCATGCAATTGTAATTTTTCCACAACCACTTAACTGAATGGGTACCATTTTAAGTGTTATTTTCTTGCAACTATTTTTATTTTATGCGATCACTCTACTATCTCTTTTTAAAATCTTCTTAATACCCCTTGTTTCTCCTTTTTTATTCCCTTTACTTTAAATGTAGTGTTATAGAGTGATTGGGCCAACCAAGAATGACTGAAAGGCTAGTTTTGTAATTCTTGGTTTTTTTTGAGTGAAAGGTTTGGAAGTAAGAAAATGTAATATTTTTTCCCCAACGTGACACTGTTTACCAAAACACTAGTATCATTACTGTAAATTTTCCAAGTTTATGATTCATTTTAATGAAGCAGAGCTTTTAAAATTGATTTTAGAAATATTGGAAAAATATAGTCTGGCACAATGGTGGTTCATGCGTGTAATCTCAGCATTTTGGGAAGCTGGAGAGAGAAGATAACTTCAGCTCAGGAGTTCAAGATCAGCCTGGGCAACATAACGAGGCTTTGTCTCTACAAAGAAAAAAAAATCAGAAAAATTGACTAGGTATGATGGAATGTGCCTGTGGTCATACCTACTCTGGAGGCTGAGATGAGGATCACTTGAGCCCAGGAGAGTGAGGTTGCAGTGAGCTGAAATTGTGCCACTGCACTCTAGACTGGGTGACAGAGTAAGACCACAACTCAAAAAAAAAAAAAAAGAGAAAAAGAAAGAAAGAAGGAAACATGGGCAAATACAATTCAATAGCTAAGGCAAACTTGTTAGAATGAACATATATATATATATATTTGCATACTAGGAATGGTAGTTATCTGAAAACCCAATGTATTTTTGATAAAAAAAAAAAACTACATGTCAAAGTGTCTTGAGTTAATAAAAATAAGTAAACAAATATTAGAAGTTAGAATTTGCACATTTGTTTTGTGCCAGGCTGAATATATCACATTTCACTCCTATCCCAGCTTTCCTGTCATAAATACTATCTAGAAAATTGTCGCCCAACTCATTGTCCAACTAGAAGGCTAGTAGTCTTTCTCATTTTCATTTTCTTCATTCTCCCCATGATACTCAACATTGTGGTTACCCCTGTAATTGTAGGGTGACCCTTTCACCTACAGTGTTATGCAAAAAATATACCTTTTAAATTTCTAGTATAGAATTTGATTTGTGACTCTGAGCTCCTAGTCCTTAGGGCAAACAAATTAATCTGAACTCTTTCAGTTAATTTTAGGCCAACCCAGTAGTTTTTAGGCTACTTTCCATTAAAAACTGAATCAAGTCAAGGTTCAGCCTTCTAATCATTTTCCCGATATGGATTGTGGGTACAACGGGGAACGTATGTAATGTCACAGTGTCAGGATTAGGAGATGTACAGCTTGGATCCTGACTAAATGTTTCAACGTAGGTAATAGATTGTGTTTGCTTCAAATAGTGGAGATAAGTCTCTCCTGGTACAAATCCAGTTCCTTTACAATAACTTCAGAATCAACTCCAAGCATACATTACATTGGACTCATGGTGTTTCTCCTATGCCTGTCACTTTGCACTGTGTTCTGGTGATCTCTAGCAAATGAACTCAATCCCACTGCGTTTCCTCAGTGACAGGCCCCCAAGAATATTGGGAGTTTTATTTTATATCCCCCTTTGTGATCCATGGAGCACTCATGGAGATTGTTGCTCTGGCATTGAGTCCCTGTTTGTGTCTATTTATATATGAGCCTTATACACTCAACTGTTCTCCCAATATCACGAATCAATGATTTTAAGTGTTCCATGTTTTCAACTTTAATGAACAGCCTATGTCAGTCAATCTTGATAATAATAATACTCTCACTAATTATCATCATCAACAATTATATAATAATTAATATTTGCCACCAATCAATCCTATTTCCTGAACATCTATTAGTTGACCCTCACAAAGCTGCCACAGGTTAAAAATGGTAAGTAGCACAATTTTATATCGTTCAACCTAATATTATTTCCATTTCCTTACAGGCTTGCTACAGCCATTACAGTGTTTCAGGCCACCATCATCTCATAACTAAAAATCATCACAGTGGCCTTTTAATGGATCTTCTTGCTTCCAATTTAGCTCTTTCTGATTTGTTTGTTGTATTTCAGGTTAGAGTAAGCTTTATACAATTCAATCACATTGAGCCATCCCTCTATATAAAGTGCTGTCATGGCATCTGATTGACCTTAGTATAAAGTCCAGGTTCCACTAATGTGATTTATAAGTCATGTAGCCATACATCCCACTTAGTCTCTGACAGCCCTGGTTTACAATTGCTGTTCCAGCCTAATTAACAATGCTGCCCCTTTGTTCTCAGGAGTGAACTGGTTTGGAGGATGAATTATATGACCACCTTATTTATATGGTACCTCATGATCTGGCCTCTGCATTTCTGTCCAGTCTCATCTCTCATCACTTTTTAAATCATAATCTGAGTGGCACCCATTCTGAATTACTTTGGCTTTGTGGAATAGATCACACACTCTCTCTCTCAGCTTTGAGCCTGGACCCATGATATTGCTACTACCTAAAATGCCCCTCTATTAACCTGACTAATGCATGCCATTTGTCATATTTGCATTTATAAACTTCCTTCAAGAAGTACTTTCTGACCTCTGAGTAGTTTGAATGTTTTCATTTTCTGTACCCATATTTGCTCTGTCCGTCCATTAATGAAACCCTCTTCCCACGTAACCATGTTTGTATAATACTAATTTCTGTGCTTCCTCTTAGAGTGTAAGCTCTAGCAAGACAAGACGCTCTCTATTTTTTCAACACTGTTTCCCCAGGGCTTTATTAGTGTTTGTTATATAAATGTTACAAATATATATATACTATATATACATGTGAATGTATACACACACGTATTTCTATGTGTATATATATGCACACACATACACATGAGTGTCTGTGTGTGCATGTGTTGAAAAAATTAATGAGACAAAAATAACTTTAGCGTGCCTTTCCCCTTTATATCTGTTCTTAACTTTTTATGTCAGGAGAGAGATATTGAGAGAGTATGGAGCACTCTAACAAGGGAGAAGAGGAGAAAGAGAGACCAGAAAAGGACAGAGTGTTGAGTGTCAAGAAAGCAACAAATGGAAAAAACTGAGAGGCTTTGACTGACAATTTGGATGGGCAACTCCATTCCATTCCGGATTCTCTGATCCTGTCTTTGCACCATTACTTGCACTTATCTTAGCAGAGGACCTAAAAATCCCGGAATCCTTTATATTTTGCCTTTAGTGAACAACTTGTTAGGACATCTTTTGTAGAATTATAATTTTCAGTTAGTACAGAACGTTTCTTTGAATGTAAAGGAGTCCTGGGCTAAGATTATCTCTCCTTTAAAAAAAGTTGGTAATAGTTGTGTTAAACAAGTCAAAACAATTCCTAAAATGATGACTAAAAGTAAGGGCTGTTTGAACCCATTTTATAGGATTTACTTCTAGAAGATGAAAGTGGGAAGCCAAAGTGGCATACCACTTATCTGCTATTTTTGTGAGTTGACTTGTGTCTTCCAGAAAGAAATGTTAGACTCTTTATCACCAGTACCTATGAATGTGACCTTATTTGCAAATAGGATCTTTGCAAATTTGATCAAATTAAGGTGAGGTAGTGCTGGTTTACAGTGGGCCCTAATCTGACTACTGTTTTTATAAAAAGAGGAAAAGAGGGAGAGAGCCATATGAGGATGGGGACAGAGATTGAAGTGATACATCTATAAGCCAAGAAATGCCAAGGATAGCTGACCATCACCAGAAGTTATGAAAGAAGTGTGGAAAAGAGTCTTCCTCACTTGGACCAAAAAGAATCAACTCTGTAGACACTTGGGTTTTGTACTTTTAGCCTCCAGAACTGTGACATAAATATCTGTTGTTTTTAAGCCACCCAGTTTTTGGTAATTCATTATGGCAGTCCTAGGAGATTTATGTAGTTATTTTGAAAGGGGAAATATATCCAATTTATTTAATATGGAAAGGTGGAGATGGTGGAATGATCAGAGGAGTAAGTGTTTAAATTGTGTGTTGTGTATTTTTACTGCTGTTAATATCACTGCTAATTCTTTTTAAAAACAAAGTTGTTCAATGACTAGTCTCTTGCAGTAGTCTAATCAGTAGTCTAATCTAAAGCCATATAATAGCTAGCAATGCTAAATAAACCCCCAAACCTCAAAAGCTTAACATTACAGAGGTTTATTTATCAATGATGCAGTATCTCATGCAGGTCCGTCTGGTGACATGGGGTCCCAGTTGTCCTCCTCTTGTGATGTATCCAAGTCAGCAACTGGCTTCCAGGTTGCTATGACAGAGGAAGAGATGAGGGTAAACTGGCACTTGGGTCTTTAATGCTTCAGCTAGGAAGTCATACCCATTACTCTGATCCACATGCTTGTTATCTTGGAATAGTCTCATGTCCCTCTTAACTGCAAGGGGGCTGGGGAGTATAGGGGACACAAGAATATTTGGTGAGAACTACTATCTCTGCTTATACATAATGGTGAAAGAAAATATTCTTTAAAATCTATTGAAAATCACACCATCTTCTCAAAGATTCTGGCTATTCCTTTCATTTAATTTATTCTTTTTCGAGTAATAGTCTTTTACAAGCATCTTTTCACATGTATAGAGCTGTTAAACAAATCCTTCCATTAACCTGGTGTCCTTACCAGAACTACTGACATCATAAAATTCTTCTCTATCCCAAATCATTCCTATTTGAACATTCATTAATGTTCAATTCTAACATGATCAAGCCGCTAATGAAGGAGGAGGAAGAAGAGGAAGAGGAGAAGTATCCTTTGAAGTTTTTGGAGTAAAAGAAACATCCTGCCATTTTGATTATCTTGCATATCAATTATATTAACAGCTACTAATTGAAAACAATATATCCCAGGAAAAAATTACCCTGTATGACAAACTAAAACTTTTAGTTACTTAACATTCTTCTTAGTCCCTTATATGAAAAATTTGTACTTTTCTCTTAGATATTTGTGAGAGCTCAACACACAGGTAGCTAGGCTTCTCCCCATCTTCCTCCTGGATTTGTGTTTCCCAGCATGTGCATTTGCCAGCACGTGGATGCTCTATTTGATTTCACTTTAGGCCAATGCCTCCTTCACCTCAACCCAGTTGCAATTACTCTTTACACAATTGCATCTTCTTTGAGAGAATAGACTTATTTAATCAGAAATAGCACCAACAAGGCTTTTACAGAATACATATATTTAAGTCTCACAACATGTTTTTGAGATATTTATAAGTGTTTCCAAAAATAGCATGCAGATATATTCTGGTTGTAAAATATTCAACAGACACTTTATGCCGATTAGGATGGCTAATGCAATTAAAAAAGAAAAAAAAGGGGAAAACGGAAAATAAGTGTTGATGAGGCTGTGGAGAGGTTTAAACCCTTATGCATTGTTGATGGGAATATAAAGTTTGT
The DNA here is from genome assembly GCA_963574415.1 of Tarsius wallacei. Lineage (NCBI taxonomy): Eukaryota > Metazoa > Chordata > Mammalia > Primates > Tarsiidae > Tarsius > Tarsius wallacei. The sequence goes on along the minus strand of CAUYQG010225158.1, from coordinate 4,292 downwards.
GACCATCATGGAAAACAGTGAGGCAGTTTCTCAAAACACTAAAAATCAAATTATGATTAGACAATTCTGCTCCTGGGAATATGCCCCAAATAATTAAAAGCAGATTATTGAAGAGATATTTATACAACCATGGTCATAATAGAATTATTTAACACAGCCAAAATGTGAAAGCAACCCAATGGTGACAGATGAATGGGTAAATAAAATGTTGTATATACAATCAATGGAATATTATTCAATCTTTAAAAGGAAGGAAATTTTGGCGCACGCTACAACATGGATAGACCCTGAGGATATTAGAATAGGTAAAATAAGCCAGCCACAAAAAGACAAATACTGTTTTGGTTCCACTTACCTAGCATAGTCAGATTTATAGACACAGACGATAGAATAATGGTTGCAAGGACTGGGAATAGAGAGGAATGGGGAGTTTTTATATAATGGGTACAAAGTTTCAGCTTGCCAGATGGAAAGAGTCTGGAGATGGCTGATGGTAGTGATTATAGCAGGGCAATAATGTGAAGGCATTTAATATTACTGAACTGTACACTTAAAAATGGTGAATATGATACATTTTGTATCATGTGTATTTTACCATGATTTAAAATGATTCAAAATGACATCCTTACTCTTAATGTTCTATCCAGAGAAAACCTCTATCTTTATTGTTCTTTAGTTATTAGGTGTTTTCTTATGCGTTTATATACACACCTAAACTCACATAGCAATATATGGCTTATTCTTTGATTATGTCTTTTATTTCTCACATAAACGCTATCTTAATGTATATCTTGTTCTTTATGTCCAACAATGTTTCAGTCTTGCTGTGAGAAGTGGGAACTTTGGAGCAGGGGAACTTTCTGGGTCCAAACTGATTATGGCATTTGTTCCCTTCTCTGCTGCATTCTCTGTGGTCTTATCTCCATTGTATTGAGACTCTCCATTGATCCTTCACTAATGAACCATTCTGGCAGAATTTTGTATGGCCTACCAAACCTAGGATTTCTACCTAATACTTCTAACATTTCCATAATGCTTCTAAAATTTTCTGTTATACTTAAAACACACTCTCCTTTCCTTTCCTTCCTTCCTTTCTTTCTTTTCTTTCCCCTTCTTTCTTTCTCCCTATTGTTCTTCCTGTCTTTCTTTTCCCTCTTGCTTTTCAAGCTTTCTTGCTTTCTTTTTCTTTCTTTATGGGGAGGTAGAGTGCTGGGCCTCAATGATAAAATCGCATCTCCAAGTTTTCTTAGCTTTAAGTCTGTTCTAAATTTCCCAAAAAAAGTTGTTGGTTAAAGTAGGCATAGAGGTTGGAGTATAAATTTTAGTTCTCATCTGGGACTCTATTCTTTAGATATAATCAGTTTGCAATTCAAGGATCAGAAAATATTATACTGCAAATGTATAATCCCCAGAGGTTCCTCAGATATTTGTTATTCTTTAATAATAATCTGATTTGTTCTCATTATTTAGGGTAAAACCAAGATGAAGAATTGGAAAGAAAAATGTTAAAACTCTAATGCTTGAATAAGCTCCCAAACAACTGACTGCTCCAATCTTCTTGTCTCTTTTTTCAATTAAATACTCCATAACTAACCAATATTTAATACCAACATTATGTCTTGGTTAATGAAAGATACTATACGCCATGTTTTGAATATTTATGCCCCTTTTTAATATTGGTAATTCTTTTTCTGAGACAAATTCAGAAAATCCGACCTTTCTCCTGAGCCCTTTTGAAATAAAGACTACTTTACCAAATGGAAATATTTAGTGCTAAAGCTCAGAGGTGAAAATGTGTTTCAGTATTCATCAGATATAACATTGTAGTATTATTGGTAAGACAGTGAAACAAATCCCAGTACACTTAGGCTCTGCTAACAAAGATGAAATAGAGAATTAAGTAGGTATATGCTGACTCTGATTAAGTTTGACATCCAGTTTGAATACATTCATCCTCTGAGGTATGGTTTTGAGTATAAGCCATCAAACAAGCACAAAATGATGACATTAGAGGACACAGGACACAAAGATCTGGTGGCTTTTAAGGGATGGAGAATGATCTCTGGCTACTGAAATGAAGTGTGAAATGAGATCCATAGCTAATATTTGTCTTTAACTGATAAAATGGCTAACTCATTTCCTGGTCTACACACCAACCTCCTTCTCTTCTTTCTCCTCCAGAAGAGTGGCCTTCAAACTCTTTTCTTGGTAAGAAATACACTTAAATTGTGACAATTTCTCTCTTTTACACACACACACACCACGAACATAAAAATATCATGAAATATCTTGAAGAAATATTTAGACTTTTTATATTCGGTGCACTCCAACATTTCTGTTCTATATTCTTTTTTTAAACACTAGTTTTGACTTATTAAACTGATTTCAAGATCCACTAATAAATGGTAATAAAAGTTAGAAAAGCTCTCTCCAGAGTGTTTCATTTTATATATTTGGCTTCATTAGGAGAATAATTGAATGTCTGCTGATTGTGCAGTGAATCACTTCAAATTTACCTGTGTAGATGGAAGGAAGGAAGGAAGGAAAGAAGGAAGGAAGAAATGTTAATGTGAGTTGGAATCGTTGTTCAGGAAATTTGCTTGAAAACCTTCATAAAGGATTTCACTCATTAGTTCTTTACTAAAAATTCACATACATACATGTTAAGGCAAAGAGAAAGTAAAGCTCTTTTTAAAAATTGCAAAACTGTTTTAATGCCTCTTTAAAGTATGTGCTTCTTAATTATCCCAGTGGAAATTTACTGTCTTCATTGTATTTACATCGTGACCTTCTGAGAATGAGATATAAAGTTCTGAGACAACAGTAACAAACGACTCCTGAAGGATCCAAAATTCATAATTATCATCAATTTTCATCCTTAAAAAGTGTTCCTTCTTCCTGAAAAACTTTCCAAAACTTACCTGCATTGTTTTCGTCATTAGTAGTTTGTTTCCCCCAGAAGTATGAAACCAGTAAGTTATTTTATCTTGTGATCAACATTCTTCCTATGGGTTTAAGAATACCATAAGGTCAGTCTGCTGATATGAAATTTGTAGTCTCACTTAAGCCCGTAGATTTAACATTACTTCTCAATCAATTACTCCAAAATTCTTATATCCATATTTGTGAGCTCCATCTCCTAATTTTCAGCTGTCTTTGGGATATCCTTACTCACATATCCCTGCCAGGACTTACAACGTAACATGATTTAAACTTAACAACTAGACATCTTTGAAGAACTCCATTCTCTCCACAGCTACCTTACACCCCCATCAGCTCTTTCTCCTCCTTTTTAAAAATTTTTGCTGAAAGTCCCACCAATCTTCCAGGCATAAACCATTAAAGTCATACCAGATTCCTTTTTTATTTCCCACACTATAGCAATCAGCAAGGCCTTGGCTCTACCTCCAGAAAACTTCTTGTATTTTCCTATATCTTTTTACTTCTTATGATTACACCCTCATCTTAACCTGAACTATTGCAATCACCTCTTGAGGTAGTCACTGGTGCTGTTCCTGGATATTTCCAGTTACTTTCCTTCTGAGTATGCAGTAGGATTGCACTAGCTCACCCACTGAAGGTAGGCATAGCCATAGTCAATGAAATGTGAACAGAACAGACGTGTATTACTCTTAGATTGAGTGTTTCACAAGCCAGTGAGCAATTCGCCACGCTATAGAGACAAATATGATCTTCCAGATGGATGACCGAGTGGGGAAGTTATCATGGCCCACCTTCCCCTACCATGGAACCAAAAGGCACAGGGAGCAGGAGTCAGAAATAAGTCTTTGCTATCTTGGTTAGTTTAATCCACTGAGACTTTGCAGTTTGTGGTTATGCAACGTCCTAGCTTGTCCTGACTGATATAATCCTGCAATTCTCTACTAAACATCTATTTTCCCTCAAATTATTCTATGTCATTATCATATTAATCTCCCTAAAATATGTCTAACTAATAAATTCTTTACTAAAATCTTTCACTATCTCTCCCCACCCTTATCTTTTATTTTTTATTTTAAAGATGTGGGGTACAGTTCGGGGTTATTATGCAGGTACCCTTGTTGATGAGGTGTGCCTTGTTGATAGGTGTGCCCCTCCCTTCCCTGGAAGTTTCCCTCAACTGCCAAAATTTTTGTATTTCTTTAGGCTTAGCTGTAACATTACCTATTTCATTTCTAATTGTCTGAATGGTTTTTTTTGGATATTCTCTCTCTCCCCTCCTCCCTCTTTCCTTCCCTCCCTCTTCTTCACTTCCAGAAGTTCAGATTGGTTCTTTCTTACAATTGTCAGGT
>CAUYQG010225156.1:0-19464 GCA_963574415.1 Tarsius wallacei | reverse complement strand
ACGCCCGGCTAATTTTTTGATTTATTGTAGAGATGAGGTCTCGCTTGCCCAGGCGGGTCTCGAACCCGCGGGCTCAGGCAATCCACTCACCTCAGCCTCCCAAAGGCGCGGGATTACAGGCTGAGCCACCGAGCCCGGCCGATAATTCTTATAATTGTTGTTTCAAAGACAAATATAATGACAATACCAAATCTTGGCAAAATAGTATAAAACCCACTATCTCTACCCATAATGAATAATATCATTTTCACAGTTCCTTACAGTCTTTGGTTATATTCACAAATATTTTCGTATAGTTGCAGTAAATGAGAAGGATAAACAATAAACAATTCTGGCTAATAAAGTGGACTGAATGTCCCACTACAAACACATGGAGCCCATAGATCAAGCATAAGTTGCTTTTAAATTCACATCCTCATCTGAGGGCAGGAAAGGCAGTCTACACTAGGAAGAAAGCAGGACCTTGTGACTTGGAAGAGCTGAGCCAAAGTGCAGTAGCATGGAGTTGGGCCCCGCGAGGGACCTCAGCTTCCTGGACAGGTTCAGGGTTCACACTTGCTTCAGCCTCAACCTGCCATCCCGGGACTGGCGGGGCAAAGGTGCCATCTGCCTGGATTATGAAAACGATTATGTCTGGGCAAAGGCAAAGTAAAGCACCTTCCTCCAGGCCAGGGAAGAGTGGGCCCTGCAGACAACAAGCCTTGCAGAAGATGAAGTGCTCGCAGGAAGAACTTGCAGCTGGCCCAAGGAAATGAACAGCACAACGACGAGAAGACTCTGGGCCCTGAAAACAATCTGGAAAAAAGTATTCAGGGCAGTGTGCTCAAGAGGCTAAGGAGATCATAGGAAGAACAGTGACCAAAGGGAATCAATAGTATGCAAATGAAGAGGCAGAGCAGAGAACAGACAGTAGGAATTATAGCAATGCAAAACAATGTAAATGGTGCCGTGTCATGATTTTGTACCTGACTTTTTTCTTTACATAATAAGCATTTTCATGTTGCTGCATGGATTTTATAATTTCCATTTTTGGTAAATATTCTGTCAGGTGTGCATGTACACATGTGCAGCTGGGACATGCTGACTTTCAAATATGTTGCTATGATAAATGACTATGGAGTACACATCCTAATTTCCTGATTTTGGATAATTTCTTAAGGATAAACTTCCAGAAATAGGATAACTAAGTCAAAGATGACAAATGTGCATATGTGTGTGTTTCTGCTCACATGAGATTTCTGGGGTCATTTTTCCAAAATACCTTCTTACAACTATATGGTAATTCCAAGATCATCTATTTCTCATCTGTCTCTCTTTTTTAAACATAATGCTTTTATATTTCATTCACTGGAGTATGAAGACTCAAACAATTTAGAATTCTGACCAGTAATCCCAGATAATGGCTTAATTAAATACGAAAAGTAATGTTTTCCAAAGACCTCGAACCTGCCTTTACATCTGAAACTATAAAGTTTTATCAGCAACAGGTTTCCCCAACCCCTTCAGCAGGAATCCTGTTCTACACACAAATATCACCTCACTGTCCTCTACTGATGTGTGACTTGGATCACATCCCAGTGTATAGAGACAAAAAAATAAACGTATAATAAAAAGACTGACTTGTTATCTTCAGGATCATCATCTTCAGCTTTCAAAAGCCAGTCATACCCTCTTTGTCTCAGACATGTCCTTGTTGTGGATTCTTTGATAAAATCTCCTCCAAAGTTTAATCTGACATCTGGGGATCTATTGAACCTCTGAGATCTTCCACGTTTGCCCAGGAACCAAAGGTGATGTCCAGGTTCAACAGGGCATATGCAACAGGGTAGTGGCGGCTGCATGTGGGGGGCAAGGCCGAGAAGCCAGCGCGGGGTTGCCCTCTCATTTGCCTCTTGAAATCTTTAAAAATGCTGCTTGTACTGCAGTTTACAATGAAACGTAATTTTCCTGAGAAAATTCCCTAGAATACTACCTGATTGGCCTGGAATCATTCCTTCCGGCTTAAATAGAGGATTAAAGTTTATCCCATGATACACAAATTAACCCTTTTATATACCTTTCAAAAGCATCTTAAGGAAACCACTGTGAGGTCTACTGCAGTCATCCAGTCCCTGGTGGTGCAGGTCCTAGTAGAGCAGTTGGAAGAGGAAATGAAGGGGACTACCAAGTATGAGATGAGCACCGACCCCATTTACCAAGGCCAGCCAGAAAGGAATATGTGGTTCTCAGAGACAAAATTCTGGAAACCATCTCACCTGGTAGGACACCATACCTGCCTCAGATGTCAGAAGAAGTCCCTGCAAGAATGCCCTAATCATATTCTACAAAGATTTTTTGATCTCTGTTATTAAGGCATTTTTAAAATCCCAAACTAGCTATTATAGAAAGCTGCTCTCGTTTGGGGACCTGAGCCTTGTGGCAGGGATGTGGCAACACATTTGCTCATATTCTTTAAATAGGCATTTTCATCACCCAAGGTTCTTAAGAGCCTGGATGATCAATCCATTCCTCCTCCAAACACAGCTGTAGGGTGGGTGAAGAATGGCACGATCATCTTTTATAGACGGGAAACCAAGATCAAGGGCGTTTCCCCAGGTCCCTTGGTGTACCCATGAGACAGAGACAGTTTTTAAAATAGTCTAGCCTTGTGGGACATCACACTATCAATTTTCGTTAGGGCAAAATGGTATTTAAAAGTATGGTGGTTAAGGTAAGCCCGGGACCTGTAGCCAGGCTGTCTCGGGGTTCAAATCCTGACTAGCTGCTGAGCTCGGGCAAATGACCTAACCTCTGTGAGACCTGGATTTCCTCCCCCTATAAAGTGAGTTGTGGCACCTACCACAGAGGGACGTCAGGAAGATGAAACAAGTTCCCTATAAAGCATTTAGTGAAACGCCCAGCACATGCTAAATGTGCAACAGAGGGAGGTTGTGATCATCTAGACCTCACCGAAGATGAGTTCATTTACAGCCAGGAACAGAGGCAGCTCCTTAAGCACCTGAGGATGTGCGGAAGGCCCGTGGTTTTGTTATTTGTAGGCTTTAATCCCCCACACCCACAGGGACCAGGGAAGGGCAGGACTGGCTTCTCAGGCCACATTCCAGGCCCTGGGGCCTGCCTCAGGCTCTGCCTCTAGCCCATCACCCCATCACTTCTTCCCAAGCCTCTTAATGGGCTTCCTGAATCACATGGGGAAATATGGTTTTTGTGGGGACTTCTTTTTTCTGCAGACCACTGTCTCAATTTAGCACCATCGCTCATAAGCAGTAAAAATTGGTTTTGCTTTTTGGTTCACATGATTAAAGGTTAAAACAGTACTTTCTCAGGCATGTGTTGACTCCTCAGATTTTCTGGGCCCATAACCATTTATCTTTTCTTTTAATGTATCAAGCTCCCTGAAAGAGGGCATTAAAACCACTCTGACGAATAAATTATATATGCCTTCCTGCAGTGACTATACCACTAGCATTTTACCACAAGATTCAACCCTGAGTACAGCAGAGAGACCTAGAATTAATGTCTGAATTGGGGGGGAGGGCAGGGGGAAGGTGCAGGGACCACTCAAGATACCGGATATGGATTGGCCATTCCTGCAGTGTCAGCATTAGCTAACTTATCCTTATTCTGAGTAGAAGCTGCTTTCTTGTCAGGCAGCTGGAAGATGGATTGTGCTGTTTTCGGTATTGTAAGTCCTCATTCTGAGCATTTGTATTTGCCTGGGCTGACAGAACTCAGGGTTAACATGTAAAATAATCTGCAGACTCTAACTGCGTGGAAAGGATTGGCTAGAATAAGGATTAGGAAACACATTCTGTTGGCTGTGAAGGTTAATCACGAGATCCTGAAGGCTAATCTTTAAGCAAGCGAGTGGTAGCGGCATTAACTCTTATAACCAGACGCAATTCAGCGTGCATGTGTCTTAAGCATCACAAACAGGTGGATGGGTATTTCTATGTCTTGAACCTATAAAAACACAAAATAGGTGCAAAGAAGGATTCCCAAGTTGACAACATAACACCTCAACATTACGTTCCAATTCTCATTCTTTGCCTAGGGTTAAAGACTCCCTCTAGGTACGGTTGGCCACCATGCCCGGCTAATTTTTTGATTTATTGTAGAGATGAGGTCTCGCCAAGTTGCCCAGGCTGGTCTCGAACCCCTGGGCTCAGGCCCTCTCACCTCGGCCTCCCAAAATGCTGGGATTATAGGTGTGAGCCACCATGCCTGGCCCAGTTTCAGACTTTCATGGACTGTGTCCACTGGGGACTTTCCAGGTTGCCAGGAAGCGTGGGGGAAGGACACAACAAGGAAGCCCTGCAGGCTTGTGCACAGTGAATGTAGCATGAGTGCAGATGTGACAGCGACAGGAACAGACCCTCACACTGGGGGTGAAGGGGAAGAGAGCGCCGGAAGGCGGCAGTGGCATCTGAGCTGGTCCTGGGGATGGCCGTCTCCAGCAGCCGGAACCAGCAGAGTGAGTACGGGTGGAATGCCCCGTGCAGGCACGGGTGGGGCCAAGCAGAGGAGTATGGTAGAAATGGGTCTGGAGTCAGGAGCCAGTCCTCGGAGGGTGGGGCTGAAAGTCACGATGTGGAGCAAGGCGGGGAGGGGGTGAGAGGAAGTTTGGGACTCGAGATTTTTAGCCTGTGCTTCTGGAAGCTCTCCCAGACTGCCCTGGGGAAGGTTCAGGGCAGGTCTCTCTCATCACCCTCTTCTGCCAGAAGACCTGCACCTCCCAAGGCTCATTGTTCATGGCTTGCCAAGCCTGGGGAGCCCCCAAGTACCTCCACAATGCCTATGGAGCTGTGCTGGAGTTAGGCAGACCAACCCCCCCCAGCAGCCATAAGCCAGGGGCCAGGCCCAAAGACTCAGCTCTTCGCTGAGGAGAAAACAGGAGCATCAGGAATTGTTCCTCTTCCCACCTCAGGGAATGCCTTAGCGATGTGTCCCAAATGGCTTGGCCCAGCCTAACTGTAGCTTCCTGATTTGTATCTGTGGTCTCCACCCACCCCCCCAGTCAGTAGGCAAGTGAGCAACTTCTGTGTATACATAAATAAATTACAAATAATGATGCTACCAATACATGATCATGGCAAACAGCCATCAAGTGCACACTGAGGTGAGCCTGACTCCGTTGCAGTCCCTGGCCTCACTGATTTGCCCTGTCCTCTCAACTCCAGCCCAATGAGGCAACCAAAGAGATGCATGCACAGAGAGGTAAAGCGGAGGAGGGTGGTCACTCTCCCACAAGATGGACCTGTAACTCACTTGGGCCCATCTGCAGGAACACATGGACTGGGGCTGTGCTTGGCGTTTTTCTCCCAAAAGGTTCAAAATGATGAAGTGGTGTTCTTGTGAGATGCACCCTTGAAAAGGGCCAAGAACGTGGCGGGCGGCTTGGTGGAGACAGGCTGGGCTCACATGCTGCAGCCAAGGGCTTGCTGAGCGGCCTCTGCCTGCCCAGTCTTGTTGTCTGGGCATGATGTCCACCTGCCCTGATGTGCCATGCTACAGATGCTTCTGTCTGTGTAGGGCTCTGTGGTGGGTCAGCCACCGCTGGGCACCACTGCATTGCAGCACATCTGTTTTCACCACAGTTCAGCCAAATCATCACCATGGGTGGTGTTATTCTCATTTTACAGAAAGTTCTCATTAATTTAGAGAAAAATGAAAGAGATTTAAGAGTACTCTTAGGTAAAAGAAAAGCTAGATTATCTCTTGAGTTTGAGAGTCATCCAAAAATGTTAACTGCGCTTTTACATAGAAAGAACATCTTTTGCTCCTGAATCCGAAACCTCAGCCAGCACAGTCTCTGCCCCTGTCAACCGAGAGCGGCGTCTGTCCTCCCACTAAACTGCAGTGGCTTCTTCTTCTGGTCATCATGGCAGAACTGTGAAACTGAGTTTCTGTTGACTCTTCAAAAAGGTAAACAGAGTTTCCCTCCGTAGAGGAGGGAAAGTATTTGCCAAAAACCAAGCCATGAATAGTCAGCTTTATTTCTGGAACGCCTTTCTCAGAGTTCTGATATTTATTAACTCAAAGCAAGAGCTACGAAAACAAACTTGAGAAACTGGAAGGTGAATAAATAACAGTGGCATTCATGCTTTCCTCACAACTGAAAGCAACACAGCGAAATCTGAGTCCACCCCCGCCCCTGTCCCCCACCCCCTCCATCATCAGGGGCCTTCCTCAGACCTCCAGTAAAACCCGCAGGAGCCGTCCCAAGCCAGCCGCATCCGAGCTCGGTTTTTATCACAAACACATGTGCAGTGAGGCGGTGCTGAACAGCTGCTGGCCTTCCAGGGCCTCGCATTCAGATCCTTCAGGAATTCCAGTGAGACGTGAGTGAGGAAACCAGCCGCCCTAGGGTATGAGGCCAGGAGGCAGGAGGGGGAAGGAGGAGCGGCCTCTAAAGCAGGCACAGGCAGTGCTGCCTTGCTTGCTGTTTTTAAAGGCATTTGCCTTAATTTCTGGAAGAATGGCTTTATTATGTTCATGCCCATCTCAACACATCAAGCAATACAGAAAGAGACGAGAAGAAAGCAAGAAAACCACTCTGATCCCACCCTCAGAGCCACTGCTAACATCGCCTGGACTTCCAAAAGCCTCTGGGACTGCACAGGAGATGGGTGGAGGGACGCATGTGCATACATCACCGAAATGGAACCATCACCATGTGGCATTTTACATAGGACAAGTGTTGAGTTCAACAAAAGACAATGAAACGAAACAAATGGAAGGAATTTGTATTTTAGACAAATTGTACTTTCAGACACAAGACTTGGGTTTCTAAAAAATCTTTCCAAAACCATTATGAAAAATGTTAACTGGTTAGAATACTTTTTTTTGTTAAATATGGAGCTTTAATTTAAATAACTTTGATGAGAAAGATGGGTCCTCTCACACTTTCTTAAGCATCCTGATTTTAGTGGGTTTCATCATTATTCTGGCTTTGTCAGGGTTTTGAACATATAGCCTTTTTGACAATGAAAGGCACCACATCTGAGCAGTCTTTTATTTTTTTTTTGAGTTGGAGTCTCACTCTGTCGTCCGGCTGGAGTGCAGTGGCATGCTCATGGCCACCCTAGCATTGACCAGCTGGGCTCCAGCGATCCTTCCGCCTCAGCCTTCAAGTAGCCATAACTACAGGCACGCACTACCATGCCCAGCTAATTTTTTGGTTTTTTTAATTGTAGAGACAAGGTCTCACCATGTTGCCTAGGCTGGTCTTGAACCCGCAGGCTCAGGCAATCCTCTCACCCCGGCCTCCCAAAGTGCTGGGATTACAGGTTTGAGCCACCGCTCCTGGCGCAGTCTTCATTCTTAACAAGGAATGCCCAGCACCTAACACACCTGCTCCATGCGGCCTGCATTTCACACTGCATTTCTCTGCTTGCAGATGCTGTTCCCTCTGCTGACATGCCCTTCCAGACATCCTGCCCTCTCTGTGGGGCTAATGTTTGTTGAATAAAGAAAGATGCTTCTGGCAAACTAAGAAGGTCTTCTGAGTAGTATTTCTTCATACAAAACCCAAGTTCAATGGGCTGGTTTGTTCCTTTGGCAGAATGTTAGGATTAAAATTCATCCTAGGTATCACCTAGGAAAGCTGTCTCATTTTACTGATGAGGAAATAGCAATCTAACAGGCTAGTGACCGGACAGAGGTAACAAAGACAGGAGAGGAATCAGGTGCTCACAGCCAATGCTCCTTGTGTTAGACATTCTCCCGCAAACCCAGAAAAAGTCAAATGAGGCAGCTGCATCTTGCTGAACTTGACCCCACTGACCTGCTAACCAAGCTCTGTGCTCTGCAGTGAAACTCCCATAACAGTGAGATTGTTCCCAGTGACGAGTAGTCCAGGGAACAGGCCTGTGTGAAAATGTCTTTCCCACTTAGAGAGCTGTCACCTCCGTCAACCTCATCTGACCCAGCAGTGATCAGTGGAGGGAATGAGCAAACCAGAAGAGAGGCCTGGTCTCTGGGAGGCAAAAGTCAACCGTGCACTCACGAAATGGGAAATGCAGAGGATGGGGAATGCCCACACTGTGGCTGACCTCAGGCTTTCTTAGAAGGTGAAATACATGGGCATGTCCCCAGCGAGTGAGGCCCACTCGTTGGTCTCCTACTCCTTACCCTTCTCCTTGGACAAGGAACTCCAGGCAGCACAGCAAAGCTGGCTGGCCACAGCTTTTAGAATCACAAGGATGACCCCACGGCAGTCCTATCCTCCCAGATAAGTGCTGCAGCCCCTGGGGGCCAGTTTCCTCATCTGTACAATGGGATAGTGCCTAACTAATGCACAGAGTCCCCGAGAGGATCGGCTCAGACTGTGTATGCCAATGTCTACTGCAGTGCCTGTCACATTGTGCAGACTCCAGGGATGGCTATGGGAGTCCCGGGGCTGGATGTTAGATGGGAGAGCCCCAGGCCCTCTGAGGTGAGGCTGGGAATGAGGAATGGAAGAGGGAGTGGGAGAGCACCAGCGGGATGCCCACATGTTTTCCATATGCTGAATGCCTGCGGGAAAGAATTCCAAGGCAAGTGTCTATCCCTCCTCTAGCACACTGACGGTGGGCACAGGGCTGGTGGAGCAAGAGCTGCCCAGCCAGGCAGCACGAGGGAGGTCTACTGACAGTGTGAGGGTCATAGCTGCTGGGAGTAAGCATTGCTCTGTGCCACGGCTTGGCCCATCCTGCAGTGAAAAACTTAGAAGGGAAATGCATTTGCTTGAAAGACATTCGCTGTCATGTCTTTTCTTTCTTCTTTTTATTGTGGCAGAAAACATACAACATTCAATTCACCATTTTAACCATGTTTATAGAGTTTTAGAGTTCAGTAGTGTTAAGCATATTCACATTATTGTGCAACAGATCTCCAGAACGTTTTCATCTTGCAACGCTGGAACTCTGTACTCACTGAACACGAATTCTCCTTCTTCCTAGCCCCAGCCCTTGATTTTCGACTACTATGGATACTTCATATGAGCGGAATCAGCATATTTGTCCTTTTGTGGCTGGCTTATTTAATTTCACACAATGTCCTTGAGGTTCATCCAGGTTATAGCATATGACAGAATTTCCTTCTTCTTTCCTTTTTTTTTTTTTTTTTTTAGTTGGAGTCTCACTCTGTCACCCAGGCTGGAGAACAATGGCACACTCACAGCCACCCCAGCATCAACCTGCTGGGCTCGGGCAATCCTTCCACTTCAGCCTTCCAAGTAGCCAGAACTGCAGGCGCACACTGCCACGCCCGGCTAATTTTTTAATTTATTGTAGAGATGAGGTCTTGCCAAGTTGCCCTGGCTTGTCTCAAACCCGTGGGCTCAGGCAATCCTCTCACCTCAGCCTCCCAAAGTGCTGGGATTATAGGCATGAGCCACCACACCCAGTCAGAATTTCCTTCTTTTCAAAGGCCGCAAGATATTTCACTGTATGCATATACCACCTTTATCCATCCGTCTGCTGATGAACACTGCTTCCCCCTCTTGGCTAGTGTGAATAACGCTGTGATGAACATGGGTGTGCAAGTGCCTCTGAGATCCTGCTTTGAATTCTTTTGAATATATACTCAGAATTGGGATCTGGGGGTCATATAATAGTTTTATTTTTAATTTTTTGAGGAACTTACATGCTGTTTTCCATAACGTTTTCCAAAATGGCTACATTTCACATTTTCACCAACAGCATACAAGGGTTCCAACTTTGCCACATCCTCAGTGACGCTTGTTATTTTCTGTTCTTTTGACAGTGGTCATTCTGATGGATATGATGTGATTTCTCATGATTCTGATTTACATTTTTCTAGGACTAGTGATGTTGAGTATCTTTTTGTATGCTTATTGGCTATTGGTATAGCTTCTCAGGAGAAATGTCTTTTCAAGTCTCTTGCCTATTGTTTTTTTTTTTTGAGTTGGAGTCTCACTCAGTTGCCCAGGCTGGAGTTCCCTGGCACACTCACAGCCACTCCAGCGTCGACCTACTGGGCTCCCGGTATCCTTTCACCTCAGCCTTCCAAGCAGCGGGAACCACAGCGTGCGCTACCACACCTGGCTAATTATTGATTTATTGTAGAGACAAGGTCTCGCCAAGTTGCCCGGGCTGGTCTTGAGCCCATGGACACAGTCAATCCACTCACCTCAGTCTCCCAGAGTGCTGGGATTACAGACCAAGTCTGGCCTCCCTTGCCAATTTTTAAGGTTTTTGTTGTTGTTGTTGAGTTGTAGAAGCTCCTTATATATTTTTTATATTAACCCTTTTTCATATATGGTTTGCAATTATTTTCTCCTATTTTGAGATTACTTTTTACTCTGTTGGTTGTTTCCTTTGACACGTAAAAGTTTTTAAGTTTGATGGAGTCTCACTTGCTTATTTTTTTTATGTTGTTGCCTGTGTTTGGTGCCATATCCAAGAATTCACTACCAAATCCAAAGTGCTGACACTTTTCTCCTGTGTTTTCTTCTAGGAGTTTTATAGTTGCAGGTTTCTTATGTCTTCAATACATTTTGAGTTATTTTGGCATAAGGTAAGGGCCCAATTCCATCCTTTTGCATGTGGATTTCTAGTTTTCCTAAGACCATTCCTTGAAGAGACTGTTATTTCCCCATTGCATAGTCTTGGCATATTTGTCAAAGAAATCATTTTTGTGCAAGGGTTTATTCCTGGGCTCTTTATTCTGTTCCCATGGTCTATACACCTATCTAGCATGGTATATCTATGTTTTGCCAGTACTATACTACCTTAATTACTGTGGCTTTGTAGTATGACAGAAATCTTCTTTCTGAACCTCAGAAGGCTATCTGGTCCTCCCATTTTAACCTCCTCTCTCCACTGACTCCACTGCTCAGAAAGCCATTTCTCTCTCAGTCAGGTCTAGATGTGCTTAGGACAGCTCCAACAAGAAAAGGGAGCTCTTTTGAGCTAGTATTTCTTGCTTCTTGATTGCCTGCCTGCGACTCTTAGAAGATGTTCAAAGCTGTGTGGAGGCGGCATGAACCCAGGGTGGTGCTGAGGCAGTTCAGGTCCTCGCATTCATTCTTTCATCCACAAACATGTAGGGAAGGTCCGTTGTGGCCAAGCTCCAGGTCGGGCACCAGGGACTAAGCGAGATCAGTAGCCTTGTGTTCTTCGGCCATCACCAGGTTTCTTTGTTGTTGCTTTGATGGAGGCAAGACATGGGCATGCAGACATGCTTCTCCACCCCCACTGAGATGTGGCTCCATGAAGTCATTTGGCCTCAGCTGTCTCATTCCTGGGATGACTGCAAGTCTAGCACATGCTCTCTCTACCCCACCTTTGTGCCAACTGAGGCATTCTGTAGAAGGCAAAAGGAGGAGGAAGATGAAACCACTTGAAAAGTTGCCAAGGCTTGGATCCACTTGCCAGAAGTTTTAGGAACGTTTTAACTCCACCCAGATAAGAAAGCTAACTGAACCCACATTCTCTTAACTGCTTCCTCTCCTATTCTTTCTGGAACTTGTTTCTCAGATGTCTGTAGAGACGGGATACTCAACAAAGGGAAGACTGTCCAGACATCCCTGATGTATGTATGAAGGCTTCCTTAGCTCTCTCAACTTCTTTCTCTTCCCTCATGCATTTTTTTCCTTCCTCTCCTCCCCACATTCTCCATTCAAACAGGTCTCAGGCTCTGTGTTCACATTCCCAGTTGAGGTTATGAGGCCAGGTGGGGAGTGGGACAAGAAGACACATAGTCTGCAACTCTTACTGGCTTTTGTTTTCCAAAAATTTAGACTCTTTAAGTGCTTACCTAGCAGTGCAAAAAGTGAAGGAGGGTATTCCCAATATGAACCAAATACCTTGGAGTAGCAGGAGAGTGTTCAGGCCTTCCTCCATCCACAAATTAGAAAATGAGACTACCTTGGCTTGGGAAGGAGAACACAGAGGTCTGTGGGTGCTGACTAGAGCCCAGCCCTGTTTGTGTTTGTTTGTTTGTTTAGCAGAACATAGAGAAGTGGAAAGACTCTTCAAGACCACTCCTAGGGTCCTGGTTTGTCTGGGAGTGAAGGGGACCGGAACAGCTGGTCACCTACCACCAGCACAGGAAGACAGACAGGACCATAGGTAGCCTATGTAAAAGATTCCTGCTTTCCAAGCATGGTCCAAGGATCTCAATGGCAACCTATGTCTACTAATGCCCGGGGACACCTGAAACGTTGCATAGCCCTGTGAGGGGATAGCCCCAGGATAACAGATCAAACTTCCTACCAGTCCAGTGGAATGGGAGCTCAAAATCAGAAATTAGGTTGAGCTGGGCTTGGTGGCTCAGCCTGTAATTCCACGCCTTGGGAGGCTGAGGTGAGTGGATTGCCTGAGCCCCAGGGTTCGAGACCCGCCTGGGCAACTTGGCGAGACCTCATCTCTACAATAAATCAGAAAAATTAGCCAGGCGTAGTAGCGCATGCCTGTAGCTCCAGCTACTTGGAAGGCTGAGAGGAAAGGATCACCTGAGCCCAGCAGGTTGAGGCTGTGGTGGCCGGGAGCGGCCACTGCACTCCAGTCTGGGCGACAGAGTGAGACTCCAACTCAAAAAAAAAAAAAAAAAAAGAAATTAGCCATGATACAGGATTTCTTGCATATCTGAGTTTGTGGCTGAGATTCACACCCATGTGGAAGTCATTCAAAGATGAGACTGGAGTGGTGGTAGCCTAGAGCATTGTGGGATTCCAGTTTGTAGAATGTGAACTAGAGACTACTAAATCAAAGTGATTTTTATTCCCTCAACCACTGGGAGTCATACCTTCTTTAATTTTTTTTTCTTTTTTTAATGAATGCATTCTCTAGTTTCGGGGCCAACAATCACTTCCTTCTCCCAACAAGTCTCAATGTCTAGGACAAAGATAACCAGAGAATAACACCAGAATACCCACAGTCAGTGCCTTGTTTAGAAGGGTGTGGAAGGTGGAGGGGTGGGTGGGCTTCAAGGTGGGCAGTCAGAGCCCTCTGACAATGACCTTCTAGAAGAAGAACCAGACAAGAGACATGCCAAGAAGAAAGCTGCTCTCCACCATGAGGAAGGCTAGATTTAGGGTAGGAGCCACTCAATGGTTTAATTTCATTTTCTACACTGAGGACAATTTGGGGAATGTTGAAACTAATCCATCATCTTTACATTTCTTAAGCACCTAGAGACTGATACCTTGGGCTGGAAAGTTCCCTCTTCCATCCTCGGCCACCTCCCTACCCGGCCCAGCCGGGCTGTGATCACAGATAATGGCCCAGCCCAGCCTCTGCTCCAAGCAGCACGGTGCCCACTGCAGGCCCCAATCTATGGGTGGGAGGACATGAGAGGAGTCAGCCTGCAGCTGCCAGATCCCACATCCGAACACTGCCCATCAGAACAGTGCTTTCACATGTCATAGGCCTCCTTATTTATGAGAAAACTGGACTTGCTGACTCCAAAGGAGGTTTTTTTAGATCACAGTGAAAACACGGGCGGTCTCCTCAGCGTATTTCCAATGTACCTAGAACACGCCATGACAAGAAGGTACCAACAGCACAAAGGTGTGGCTTCATGTCCCACATGGAGCTCAGACTGTGAAAGGAGGCTTAGAGTCAAGCAAATGGCAGCTCCTTGAACCAGATGACCTTTAGACCTTTAAACTGTTTTCCTTGCTAGGCAGTGACACAACTGCTCTTGACTGCCAAAAAATGGGCGTGAAGAGAAAGCAAATGAGTGCTTGGTGCAGGAAAGCGGGTCAGAGGCCTAGCTTCGGAGAGCTGACATGCTGTCCTGTGTTGTGCAATGGGCCTTCTCAGGCTTCAGGCCACGGCTGCTCTCTGTCTTCTGGCCTTGAGTTTGGATCTGAATGCTAGACTTTCCCTCATCACCACCCTTCATGTTAGGGGAAACGGACATTTTTCTGAACTGCAAGGACCACCAGGGCAGCTCCTAGTAATGTAACTCCCCCAGATGAGTGATCAGTGTAGGGTTCAGGCTGGGGGTGGGGTGGGGAGGGGAAAGCAGCACTAGGAAGAGAAGATCCGGATGGATGCTGGCCTGTCCCTAACTGAGCAGGTTGAAAGAATGCCCTCACAAACTCAGCACTGCTGTAATATGCAAGCAATAACCAGAGCTCATGCACGAAGTGGGCTGATGACAGTGGTAATGACTTTCACCTACTCAGTAAGTGCCTCTACGTGCCAGGCACAAAACTAAGAGCTTTACAGATTCTCTTGAACTATTTATCCTTATCCTGGAAGACAGTCACTTTAATACCCAATTTATCTGGCACACAGACTTCCAATATCTGGTGAATGAATGAGTAAAACAAAGTAATTAAGCCCACACATTCCCCCAAAAAGAAGCTAACATTATGGAGACTGTACTTACAGTCAGACACCATACTTTCATGTTTATACATATCAGTTTATTTAGCCCTCTTAATTGTCCTTCAGGGAAGTGCTAAGGATTTTGCTTTATATATTCCATGTACATATAGAAACAGAGGTGAAGTAACCCGTGTAAGGTCACAGTGGAGGAGTTATGATTCAAACCCAGATCTGTCTGCCTCAAAGTCTTCATTCTTCCTGCTCTGTTACACTGCTAGGAAAATGGATATACAGACCCAGACCCAAGAAGGAGGGGAGTGGGAAGTGGGAGTGCTTTTATGACGTGGGCAACTCTCTTCTGAAATATGAGGAGAATAGGAGCGACTTGGAGAAGAAAGAGGGGCTTGGTACCATCCATAAAAGGTAAGATCCCGATCCCAGGACTCAAATGTTCCTCATCCTCCTCCCCCTATAAGCACGGACCTGTCTTCATGTTGTCCAAAATATGAGGAGATCTGCCGAAAAGGTAAGCCGGGGTAGCTCACACAGACATACTGTGTGGTGTGACATACTTGTCTGTTCTCAGTATCTCAGTGAAGCTGGGAAGGGCCGGGGAAGAGAAGACAGGACAGAGAAGAGGGGACTCAGAAGCAGCTCTGCCCACTGTGTAACCTGTCTGAGACATCCAAGCCCTCTGGACCCCAGATTCCACCATAATAAAGAGAGAGTGTTTCATGACCTCTAAAGTTCTGGGGTTCTGAGTCCCTGTGGAAGGAGCGTCCTAGTGGGCTGGTGAAGACCTGGGTTTAAATCTGGTGGGGGGTAGCCTTGATTCCTCTGGCTTTGTGTTTCTAGGGTTGAGACTTCTTCCTTTACAATAACACCTCTCATTCATTCCAGCGGGGAGTCAACTTAAGGAACTGGGGGAGTGGAGGGAAGAGCAGAGCACAGGTGGGCTCAGCCCCACCTTCACTCTCATTAGGGATCCACCTGTCACCAAGAACACACCTTCTCATGCCCAGGGAGGGCTGGGCCTGGAGATGGTGGGTCAGTCGTTCTGATTACTGCTCGCAGCTGTTCCTAGGATACATTTTCCAATCAGATCATTTAGTATTCAAGGTGATCCTTTTAACCTTTATCGGTTTGACTTTTGCATCTCTCAATTATTCAGAGCTCAGACAAGGAAGAAGAAATGATTTATTGGGTCTTCAAAACCTCAATTGTCGGCTCTGTTACTTTCATTTGTCTAACCCAGGGCAGGTGACTACTTAACCTCTTTGAACTGAAGTATTGTCACCTGTTTAAAAAAAGGTAATAATGCAGGGGATGACTTGTGAGGCTACACATCAAGCAGCACAAACACTGGCACACTCAGCTGCCTCCCGGGAGAGCTTCCTAACTGTCTGAGTGCCCTTGCATAACTTCCCTCCTTTTTCTATAGTAATGCAAGCATTCACTCAACACACATTAAGTGCCTCTCCCAGAAAGGAGAATTTCAAGTCAGGAAGCAGTCCAATCTAAGATGGTGGCTGCTCACTGGGCTTTTGCCCAAATGGCTGGGGGGGTGCTACGGCCCACTTGGAGGAGAGGGTCTTGGGCCTTGCCTTCTTGAGCCCTGAGCCTTGCAACATGCCCACAGCAAGTGGGATCGGGGCTCTGGGGAGGCTGCTCCCAGGAAAGCCACACAAAGCCATGGCCACACGCCCAGCAGCGTCTGAATTCTGCTCCAGGAAACATGAGGAGTCCGATTGTTTTCTCCCAGTCTGGGGCCTCTAGCAAACAGGTGTCTCAATTCCTTTCTATCTAAAGCCAGGGTGGTAGCATTTGCCAAGAAACAGCTGGGTGCGCGGATTACCACTGCCTATAAATGAGCCTTAATGCAAACTATCGTATTGACGCACATGTGCGTTTCTTTCTGAAGCATGCACACATGAGGCACCTCCTGAGAGCTCTCACCATCAGCTGGTGACCCAGAATAGCTTGAAGCCAGTTGGTGGGGGTGGCAGGATTCAGCACTGTCGCCGTCATTGGAAGAATGGCTCCCTGGATGCCCCACAATGAGGCCACATTACCCATTACAGCCATGTCAACTACTAAAGGAACTGTTTCTTCTTAGGAACGTACATTGTTCATAATTGAGCTAGAGAGATTGCACAATATTCATTATGTTTTTTCTGAGATGCACACACTGCTCTGGGAGAGGACAGAAGAGGAGTCCTGGAGACCCGCCTGCTGGCTAGGGATGAACTGAGGACCAACATGGAAAAGTCACTGAGTGCTTTTGCTTTTGATGGATTACGAGAAAGAGAATCACTGAAACAGCTGACTGCAAGAAAAGGGAGGAGAGAGAAGGCTTTGAGATATTACAAAGTCAAGTCTACTACAAAGGCTTAGAAGACAGAGACTAACATTGTATCCCTGAGCCAAATGCCTTGGCAGGACAGGTTGGGGAGGGGCGCTATGTGGCAGAGAGGGGAGAGATGGCATATTTCCCTAGAAGCAGCAAGTTTTTCTCTGTGCTAAACAGTGTAAGATTACTTGGTGGGCTCTTTCTGACCGGTATATTTGTTAGGAAGACAGGAGGATGCTGGCATTTCAATCAAACGGCAAGAGGCAATAATCCGACCATTTGCCCAGCAGCGCTCAACCAGATGGTGCCAGAGGGAGGTGGGTGCCCATGGCACGGGCCACGCCAGGGTGCTTCTGAGTCACTGTCCCTCTCAAGAAGATGCAGCATATTCTCATGGGGCTCCTGGCCATCCCGTACACTGCCAAGGCAGAAAGGGGGGTGAGAGCCCAATGTTGAGATGGCCTGAGGTGAATGGCATTTCACCAGCATCAATCACCTGCTCTCCTGTCCATCACTACACAGCGGCACTACTGGTGGAGTCACTGTAAGAGGTCAGAGCTAGAGGCTTCTCTGCATCCGCTCACACTCTCAGGCCATGCTACGAGATTCTGGCAGCTCAGAATCGGGACCACAAGAAGCGTTGCTGGCCTCTGTGATTCTGGAACATGTCTTTGTGACGGCCGTGTGGCACAACATGAAAATGATGGGCCCATCATTCTGGAACACAGCAGCTCGTAGTCTCTCCAGCCTCCCCCACAAGGCATCTCAAGGCTTCACCTGCATGCCCAGCTTCAGGGCTGGACACTATCACCCGGGTCAGAAAGCCATACAAGAACCTTGGGGGTCATTTGACCCAATCCCCTCATTCTGCAGTCGCTCAGTAAGGTGAAGGAACTCACCCTAGTTATGCAATGAAGGGAGGGTCCCTGCCTTAAGAGTCCTCTACAGAGAAACAGGGGTTCTCAGGCTCTGTGACACCAGCCCACAGCTCACCATACATACCCATTCCCACTTCTGCTGGGAAAAGACTGGACAGGAATGCAATGCTAAAAATGATTTTAAAAAACAATGAATTAAGCAAGAACCAAGTCATCCACAGAAATGAAGTGTGAATTAAGCCAAGACTGGATGCAACTGAACAGCATAGTCAACTCAAGGCAACACGGGTGGCAAAGTGTTCTCTCCCTAATCTGCAAATCCCAACTCTCCACATGGTACATGTACAGACTTTGCAGGGCTGCCACACACTGCCTCGCAGCTAGATGTCTTCACAGATAATGAATTTGAGTCCCCAGGAAACTAAGTAGAAAACAAATTTGGGTTCATAAAGAACACATTTTAGAATGTCAATAACACTTGACCTATTTTACTGATTGATAATTTGCCCCTTGTTGTATGCAAAAGTGAAAATCCATGGATTTCTGCTATTTGCCTATATACATTGAAAAAAAGACTTTTTTAGAATGCTCATTTCAGTTTGGAACCATCTGGAAGAGTCCTGAGGCTCATCAGTGGGTTTCACACTTAGAGGAACACTGATCTAAAGCCAACATCAGAGCTAGAACAGTGTGTCTGCAGTGAACAAGAGACATGCACTTAGGGAGCTATTTCCAAGAACTGTGTGTGGACATCGTAAGAGATATGCCATCCTTGCTGCGTAGTTAGCTGCATGGTCCTACAGGGGATTTCTCAGTCAGGTTTCTGAAACATGGTGGGAATGAGGAGGAGGGACAGGGTCTCCCTGCCTGAAAGTCTCTGAGAACAGTCAGCCAAGACTCACAGGAGCTCTGACCACTGACTCAGCTGAGGAGAGGAGACAAGGCCAGATCACCCTGACCAGCCTTTTCTGGATCTGTAGCTGCATGGTTGACCGTGTGTGGCCTTCAGTGCGCCTTCACCTTCCTATCCTCCTCCACAAATACCTGCCTCAAACAAGACTTGCTCTGCCAGCAGGCCAGTGTGTCTGGAACCTGGCTTTGAAAGTGCTAAAGAGAACAGCCCAGATGGTGGTAGTCTTGAGTCCCCTGGCTGTTTAAAAAATGCAGTGGTTAAGGGCTTGGGTCCGGAGGGCAAAACAGACTCATGTTCAATCCTACCTCTGCCACGAACTACATGCTTTGCCCAAGCCTCTGTTTCCTTGTCTGCAAACTGAGGCACAAATCGAAGACTAACAACTGACATAATGCAAGGAACATGCTTAGTTCACAACCAGCAATGCAGTTTAGTGCAATAAGCCACAGCTCATGTTGTTGTTATTGGCAAGTGATCTCCCAGGTGCTCTACACTCAGGCCACCTCTTCTGTGAAAGTCCCTTAACTACCAAGTCAGATGCCCTCCCCATTACCAAAATCCCCCCTTTCCAGCACCCAACCCTGCACTTTTCTCTACTGTTACACAAACGTCTCACACATATGTTTCTTACTGTCCTTCCGCAAACCAGCTCTCCCGCTCCTTGAAGGCCTTGCTCGTGCACTGTATGGTACTGACTCTGCATTGCATGGTCCTCACCCCATGTACGCCAGGTTCAAATGGTTTATTTTTTTTTTTATTTTTTTTTTTTTGAGTTGGAGTCTCACTCTGTCGCTCAGACTGGAGTGCAGTGGCCGCTCCCGGTCACCGCAGCCTCGACCTGCTGGGCTCCGGCGATCCTTCCGCCTCAGCCTTCCGAGTAGCTGGAACTACAGGCGTGCACTACCACGCCCGGCTGATTTTTGATTTATTGTAGAGATGAGGTCTCGTTTGCCCAGGCGGGTCTCGAACCCGCGGGCTCAGGCAATCCGCTCACCTCAGCCTCCCAAGGCGCGGGATTACAGGCTGAGCCACCAAGCC
>CAUYQG010225155.1:0-16936 GCA_963574415.1 Tarsius wallacei | reverse complement strand
ATACTAACCCCAAATTCCCCTCAAACCCTATTACTGCCCTAGCCTGTAAGCGGTAGTGGCCTTCAGTTTTCTGGAGTCCTCTCCGCAGGTTTTCCTCCTTGGCATAAACCTGTGCCCATCTCCTGTCTCTCTTTTCCTATCCGCTCGTTTTCTTGACCTAACAAAGGGGTCTTGCTATGTTGCTCAGGCTGGTCTCAAACTCCTGGCCTCAAGCAATCCTCCTGCCTTGGCCTCCCAAAGCTCCATAAAAACAACAAAAAAAGACTTAAGAGTCTCCAAAAACAAAAAGTTTAAGAATCACTGATTTAGGGAAAAGAAGAAAATGAGTATAAGAGTCGTTATACTTACATAATATACGTAAAATGCATATTATTATATATTATATACTTTTATTTTTATATGCAAATAAAAATTGAGAAACTTAAAGAACTTATATTTATATAGATTACATCCATTAGTGCTGACTGCATTGGAAATTAAAACTGACAAATTTTAAAAAGTGTTTATCAATTTATTTTAAAATCAAAATAATATGCTCATTATGTTTTAACATGAGAAACATATATTTCTATGAAAAATAACTATAATTTCCAGAAACACCCCACAACCTCTTCAATGTCTGCCTTAAGAGAAAACATGAATTTTTATATCTATTTCTGCATTCAATCTGTTGCTATTTGTTGTTTTCACTAAAGTGCATGGAGAAAACTAACCTCATATAGAATTGCAATTAAAAGGACACAAATATTTTACGGACTTTTTGGATAATTGTTATTCTTTTTCTTTGGTAACACACAAAAACTCTACTGAAAGTAGTTTTTTAAAGGTTAATTGAAATATGGAATCTGAAACTTTATCTATTAACTTTTCACTATTAAAATACTGAATAATTTTTACTTTTGGAAAATACTGGTTTACGTACTAATTTAGATCTTTAAAGTGTTGACAATTTTTTATTATATAGCATTTAAAAAATTGTACTTGTTAATATCACTACCAACCTTATCAGAAAAGTCTTCAATTATTGGAAAGATGTTAAGTTCCCATGACAGTTACAAGTTTCCCAAATGTTAATTGTGGCTTGCATGTTCCAGTTTTATTACTGGCAACAGCTATTGTCAATTGTTTCTCTCAAAGTGATAGGTTCACTTTACTCATTTTAGAAAATGTCTGTCAAATATTCAAGTCTGAATAACTACAATGTGTCTGTCAACTATTCTCTCAAGTAAAAATGCTATTCCATTAAAAGCAGCTCATCAGCTTACAACTTAATTGCACAACCATTGTTCTTTGATTAGTAGTGGAAATGTTGTATGAGCTGTTTCATCAAGAACAAGCGTTTGATGAGCACATCTACAGAAGCATTATGAGAAAGAGTATGTGGGAAGTAATATTTTGTAATTTGCATGTCTGAAGATACCTTCCTATTTGATTGATAGTTTGGCTAGTTATAGAATTCTATGTTAGATATAATTTTTCTTAAGTATTTTGTTCCACTTAGCCTACCATTTTCCAGAATGGCTGTTGAAAAGTCCATGACTACTCTGATTCCTCAATGCTCTTACAGGACACTTATTTTTCCTCCATGAAAACTTACAGCATCTATATCCCTAAAGCTCTAAAATTTCACAGTGCTGTATCTCATTCAGAATCTATTTTTACTTTTTTGTGTTAGGCACTCAGTGAGCACTCACAATCTGAGAAATCTGACTTTTCTATTCCTAGAAATTTCAAAATAATTGTTTATTTCTTTTTTATGTTATTTGTTCCTTTCTTTTTAGTGCTAGTGATTAGATATAAGACCACCGCAAACAAGTCCTCTCTTTTTCTTATCTTTTCCATTACTCTATGTAGGTTTTCTTAACTTTACATAACAATAATTTAAAAAATTTGGATAGCATGTATTTAATTAGTGCTTTTCTTATCTTCAATGTAATATCTTTTTTACTACTCTTAATGATAGTTTCTTTAAATTTGTTTTCCTGCTTTTACAGTCCTTGTTTTCTCTAAGTTACTTTTCTCTAATTATTTGATTTGGTCTCTATCTTGGAGGTAGAGAGTTTCCTCTAGAAAATTTCCTTAATGTCTAATAATCTTTAGTTTTCTGCTCATGATTTAGAACAAGAACTTGAAATGTGATTAAAGCCTCTAAGCACATGAATAGGGTCTGTAGATTTTGATCTTCTTGACAGGGTGATTGGAATGAGTTTTTAGGGACCTTTGATGTCAGTGTCTTTGGGCTTTTCTCTGGAGTAGACTCTTCCAATCTTTTGCCTGGAAAATATAGGCCTGCCTATGATGGTTTTGGAAATGAAGAATGGGAAAAGGGGTAGCTTGGTCACTATTCATTATGTACTATGTATTTGCATACTTCATCCCTCTCCAGGTTTTCAGGTGAGTCTGAGGTCACTTTGTGCTGATAAACTCTATTTTATGGTCTCCAAAGTCGAACTTTCCAGAAATCTGTCTCCAGTATTTTGCTGGAGTAGAAGATGGGCAGTTACGTAGGTGCATAAAGTTCTAGGGATCTAATTTTTTCAAAAATAGCTTTAAAGCAATTATTATCTTGCTCTTCATCTTAATTACTCATCATTCCTTGTTCCAAAGATATCTGATGCTGTTTCTCCCTGGACCTTTTGATGATTCTGCAGTTCAAATATGGTTGTTTCTCAATTTTCCATGGTAACGACTTAAGCTTCTACTGTTTAATAATTATTCAATTGTCTGTTAAATTATTTAGTATTCATCTTTCAGTCTTCTAGAAATTTGTACTATTGAATCTTGTCTTTTTCTTTTCATCCTTATAAGTTTATGTCATCAAAGAAATGTTTTACTTATCTAGGGGGTTTTTTGGAGGTTGCAAAACTAGATGCATATATGCAATTTGCTGTCTTTTTCTAGATTTGTCTTTTCTTACATTTTAAAGGAGAATTGAAATATCTCAAAACCCTAAGTGTGGATAGTTCTGGCTGCCAGCAACAGCAGAATAAATACCTGGAACTTTGGTGATCTTTAATCCATGCTAAGCAGATTACTGGTTCTCTATCAAGGGGGTTTTATACTCTTCCAAAACAATTATTTGGTACTACTGTTGTGACCTTCTTCAGCTAGACTCTTATTTCTCTAAAGCATCTTTTCATTTATTTTTTATTCACTTGTGCCCATTTCTCTTCAGTAATGTTTCAGTCTTTCACTACTCTTCTCTAGCACAATCTCATGTCTCATTTGTTCTCAGAAGATGATGTTAACTCTTCTTCATCGTGTAATCTGTTTATGTACTTCTCCTCTTGATACTTATATCTGCAACTGACCTCATGCCTCCTTTTTTTCATCTCAGAAAAAATGTAAACTTTCTTTCATAAAGAATGATCTTGCTGTGAGTCGTTTTTTGGTTTTTTTTTTTTAACTTCTATTTTAAAGATGTGGGGTACAATTCAGGGTGAGGTATACAAATGATTATTGTACAGGTAAAGTTTGGGCCTCCCTTTGGTCCCCACTTCACCTGGTTTGAGATCAGGTATCCTTATTGATTAAGTGTGCCCCTCATCTCCTGGCAGTTTCCCACTACTGCTCATCCCTTTCTTGTAGTATTATGATAATTGTTCAATGTCTGCTTATGAGTGAGAAAATGTGGTACTCAGTTCTTTGTTTCTGTGATAGATCACTGAGTGTTATAGACTCTAAATTCATCCAAGTTGATGGGAAGTTCATAGTTTTGTCCTTTATGGCTGTGTAATGCCATCCTTCTTAATCCAATCCCCTCAGATTTCTTTAGAATATGATGCATTATTTTTTCCACCTAGTTCTTGTTTATTCCCACTTTTCTACCAGTAAACTCTCAGGTCTCACTCTTGATGGCCCATGCTCTGCATCCTCTCTGAAGCCTTCTAAGGCCCCACACCCTCAGAGCTGGTTGCTTCATACATGACACCATCTTGTGGTCTTTTCTCCCCATTTTTGATGTGAGCTCAGTAAGAAACAGGTCATTATTGCTCACTGTTGTACTGCCAATGCCTGGCATGTTGATCAGGACATGGTAGGGGTACAAAATGTGTTCTTCAGCAACGAATGAGAGCTTTAACTATTATGCTAACAGCTGGAAACTTTTGGAGTTCTAGCAGTCTTTCAATTATACAATCCCTTAATTGGAAAACATTTTTAGGATATTCCCATTCTAAATCAGTGCATCATTTAACTCTTAGGAGCTTGAAAGGGAGAAATACCAATGTTAAACTGTCTTGCTTTCAAGTACAGTAACTTTTTATATTGTAAAAGTGACAAATGGTTTTTTTAAAAAAGTATTTTGTTGGCAAAATTTAGAATAAAATGCAGCTTTTTGGTGTTGCTTCTTCTTTGTTACTCTTGCTCCAGATACTGTGTATTTTGCTTAAATTTTCTAATAAACTCAGGAGCACATCTGCTGTTTGGTTACCATGCTGACTCATTTGATATATCTGTTTGGGGGAAGAGGATAAAAAGATTTAGCAATATTTTTAGAGAAAATTTTTAAAAAAACTAGCAGTTTCTATAGACTTCGTGATTTCATAGTAATAATAACTTTTATTATATGATAATATTAACTTTTTCAAGCAAAAATTTTCCTCACCACAGCTAAGTTTCTTAACTGTGGTTTATATTCTTTATGGCTATTTTCTCGTCTTTTATTCAGCCTTTGACCCATTGAAATCTAATGTCTCTTCTACCATTCCACCAAGTGCTCTCAATAAGGCTAATTGTGACTTATTTACTGCTAAACTCAGTGACACACTTTATAAGTAAATTTAATAAAATTAATCAATACTTGCAAACATGCAATTATTGATCTGTGTACACATCATGCACTAAAATGTTTCATGAAATATGAATGGTATTGAATCATAACCTTATCCTTAAGCAACTGCAGGCAAGTTAATAGACATACAACAATACAGAACTAAGTTACTAAAATCTGAATGTGATTAGTACCATAAAAGAGGTAGATATAAAATGTGGAGAGGAAGAGTTTTGTTTTATTTGGGAAAATCAGGAAGAAAAGTTGAGGAAAGGATAATGCTAGACAAGCATTTAAGACTATGTAATTATCAGAGATGGAAGGAAGGGAGTAACTTGAGCACTTTCCTAACTTTTTTGCAAAAGTTCAAAAGTAACCCTTTTAGCTTTTATTTTAAGATCCTCCTGGAATGAGGCAATGACTAAAATGGAAGGGAGACTATTTTGAAGTTGGATCCTTTATTTGCTTTTCCCAAAGAATACAAACATTTAATTTGTTTTAAGGCTGTTCCTTTAGTTTGTCCTCCAGAATACTTGTTTTGTGGTCATAATTTTGGTGAGATCCTAGGGCAAACTTCCAAAACTGGAATTACTTTTTAACGGGCAACCCCCCCAAAACTGAAATTATTTTTATTTGCTTCTGTGATAGATCACTGAGTGTTATAGACTTTAAATCCATCCAAGTTGCTGCAAAGTTCCTAATTTTGTCCTTTATGGCTGCATAATACCATCAGTCTTAATCCAATCCCCTCAGATTTCTCATAGTATAGTATTCTCCTGCTAAGTAAGTGTTCTAAGAACCCACCAGCATCAGTTTACCACCTTGCGTTGTTGTGACAGGCTGTGTTCAATTTCAGTGAATTTTGTTTTAAAGAGATTCTTTCAATGTGTTTGCCCATTTCATGATGGGCAACTTACAAGGGCACCTGTCCTCACTGTGCTGAGTGTTCAGCAGTTTTTGATGAAAAACAGCATGATCCCAGTCCCAATTCACCTGATCTCGCCCGAGCCACTGTTTTTTTGTTTCCCTAAATGAAAAGACTCCTCAAAGGGAATGTTTTGCTGATGTGGAAGAGGTGAAAAAAAAAATGGCAGAAGCACTAAAAAGCATCAAAATTGACAAGTTCAAAAACTGTTTTGAGCAGTCAAAAAAGTGTCTGATCAAATGGAGAGTACTTTGAAGGTGACTGAAGTTTAAACATGTAAGAATAAATACACAATTTTTTATAAATAAATCCCGAGTTTTTTTGGGTCCCCCCCTTGTAGACAAAAGTTTTCAAATCAGCATTTTGTTCTCTTTCATAATATACAAAATGCTGAAGTTACAAGCCACACCAACAATGACACTTCTTTAATGCTGCAAACATAGAAATCAATCCCTGAGTTGGGCACTAACAGCAGTTAAAGACCATTTACTGGCTGGGCTCAGTGGCTCAGCCTGGAATCCCAGCACTTTGGGAGACCGAGGCGAGTGGATTACCTGAACTCATGGGTTCGAGACCAGCCCGGGCAACTTGGTGAGACCTCATCTCTACAATAAATAAATTTTTAAAAATTAGCTGGGTGTGGTAGTGGGCGCCTGTAGTTCGATACTTGGAAGGCTGAGGGAAAAGGATCTCCAGAGCCCAGCAGGTCAAAGCTGGGGTGGCCATGAGTGTGCCACTGCACTCCAGCCTGGGCAACAAAGTGAGACTCGGACTCAAAAAAAAAAAAAAAAAATGCTGTGTTTGGTCAGGCTCGGTGGCTCGGTCTGTAATACCAGAACTTTGGGAGGCTGAGGCGAGTAGATTGCCTGAGCCCGAAGGTTTGAGACCAGCCTGGGCAACTTGGCGAGACCTCCTCTCTACAATAAATTTTAAAAAAATTAGCCAGGCGTGGTATCATGCACCTGTAGCTCCAGCTACTTGGAAGGCTGAAGCAGAAGGATTGCCGGAGCCCAGCAGGTCGAAGCTGGGGTGACGGTGAGTGTGCCACTGCATTCCAGCCTGGGCAGCAGCGTGAAACTCCAACTCAAAAAAAAAAAATGCTTAAAAAAAAGAAGACTGTTTACCATAGAAAAAAGGAGGGGTACTGAGTGCTGGAAAACATCAGTTTTGTGCTCCACTGCTTGGGAGGTGGGGAGTGTGCAGTGGGATCCAGGTCTGAATGACTGCCAAAACTCCCCAACATATTATAATAATTGTTTTTGGAAGCTCATCAATTATTTACTTTAAATGTGAACTCTTTTCAGGTCACAAATGTGGAGACAACCCTCAGAACAGGAAGAAATGACAACCGGAGGAATGGGTGATTGGGGAGCTATAGTCAAAACTGCTAATAGCCAAATCCTGGAACTTCTGAAGAGTATAGGGTGGCTTGGCGGATGACTGCCACTAATAGTTGAACTAGATGAAGTAGTATGTTCCTGTACCTGGGGAACTATAGTGCAATGGATTTTATGTGTGCGTTCTATCTTCACAATGATTTATGACTGTGGCCATAGAGAGAATTTATTGAAGGCATTTGTCAGGGATTGCAGAACAGAGATTGTTATGTTTCCATAAAGAGTTACCTCCCTTGTTTATTTCTGCATGTTCATGAAGGTATCAGTACCTAGAACCATACATTTCTAAGGCATTTTTGGGAATCCGTTGCCTGAATTATTTGCAGCTGGAGAATTGAGGGTAAAGAAAGATCCAAAAAAAAAAAATCCCTTATGAGGAAATCACAGTCATTTATTTTGGTGTTTTACAAATTTAGTGTTTGGATCACATTTTCAGCTGGAAGTTTTGCAAAAAGAATTACTCCACAAAACATAAATGTTACCATTAGGAACGAAAGCATAAGACAATGCCATTAGCAACAATAATGTTGTGGTTTTCCATGGGCATGGAACTCATTTTGGACAAGAGATGATTTCTGAGATATCTGTGTTTGGTTCTGGATGACAAGCAGGGGAATGTGGAATCTGGCAGGAACATCAGTCAACTGAATCTATGATTGTCTTGCACCCTGAGGTTTGTGTGCGTCATACAGGCTACATACTCAGTGTACTTGGAAGCAGGTTATCCTCAGGGTAGGAGCAAATTATAGCCACGGATCAGTCAAAAGCACAGCCTGAGAAGGGTGTGGTGACAACAGGAGGTGAAATAAGAGATGAATAGTGGAAAAGTTTAGAAGCCAGACCCAATACAAGGAGATAGAAAGAGGGGTGATTCACACTTGTCAAAGAGTGTTGGTGAGCTCTTATTGGATATGGGAAGGGGAGCCAGCTTGAGAACTGAATTGGCACAGGCTAGATGATCATTCCACTTATTTGTCAGTTCTAATCCCTGCTCTCATACTCTGTGTGTTTTTAGGCAATACCCAATGAGAGAGGATTATAATAAACTATTTTATTATTTACATTGGAAGATAAATTAAAAATATAAAGCAAGTGCTTCCCAAGTTGTGTGTGTGTGTGTGATCTCCATGGCTTTCTAATTCACCACTTTCATGGTTCCTTCAATATATTGCTTGGTTGGAATATTATGGGACATAGCTCTAGAGAGGTAAATTACAGACCGCAAGTCACATAGTAGTTGATCATCTAATATAAAAGCGAGTTTCTTCTCATAAAGATATATTTATTACTTGAGAGTTCATAATACTGTAGTTGGGCTCTTTCGGGAAGTCATTGAAATAGTTCCTACTGAAAGAATAAAAAATTTGAGTTTTACCTTTTTGTTGTGTTAGTCAAGTTGCAATGCTCAACAGGATATTGGTATAGCAGAGTGGTGACAAAAGTGTGTATTCTGGATGTAGTCTGATCTGCCTGCTTTGGCCTCTACCATTATCCCTGGCCTTTGCAGAGCCATATGTACCAACAGAGGTAGACCTCACATACTTAGCTCATGTTAAACTCCAGCATTTTCCTGCATGCAAGGATTGCTATCGGTCTGTGTCCTACACCTGAAGATCTCAGGGAAGATATTATGGAAAGTCTGTTGATAATAGGACACATTGGATAAAGATATTTTGTCTTATATTAATCTTCAGTGGTTTTGAAATGGGCTTGTCATAGTCTATGGAACCTCAAATATAAGCATGCTGGCATCTTGAAGCTGAATGGCAGAGATACACGTGTGTCTGCAGTATGGAAAGCAGCAACAATAGGGTTGTGGCCATTATTATGGTTGTTCAGAATGATTTTTGACTCTACTCCTCTTTGGACACATGCTGCAAGTCACTTTCTTATGACCTAAACGTAGATGTGGTCATGAGACTGGCTTTGACCAATGGAATGCAAGTAGAAACGATATGCATCATTGTTAGCAGAAGCCTTTAAGTGAGAGCATGATTTGTCATGTTTTCTTCCCTTTGCCATGTTGACTATGGAAGAGTGTATTAAGATGGAGCCTGAGTAGTGGAAAACTGTCAGGGGAGGGGGCTGGGACTGGTAGTTGAGGGAAACTGCTAGGGGAGGGGGCTGGGACTGGTAGTTGAGGGAAACTGCTAGGGGAGGGAGGGAAGGGACCTACATGATCGATGTTTATATAGCTAACCCTGAATTGTACCCCACATCTTTATAACAGATAAATAAAATTTTAAAAAAGATGGAAATCAGCCGGGCGTGGTAGCGCGCGCCTGTAGTTCCAGCTACTTGGAAGGCTGAGGCGGAAGGATCGCCGGAGCCCAGCAGGTCGAGGCTGCGGTGGCTGTAAGTACCAGAGCTTTAGGAGCTTAAGCTGGAGGATCACTTAAGACCAGGCGTCTCGAACCCGCGGGCTCAGGCAATTCACTCACCTCGGCCTCCCAAAGTGCGGGATTACAGGCTGAGCCACCGAGCCTGGCCTTGCCTCCTTTTTATATAAGAGGTATCATATAGTATATGCTGTTCGTTGCCTTACTAAGAACTTTTGAGTATTGTGGGAGGAAAATGCTTTTACTTTCTTTAAAAATTCAAATGATATATGAAGAGATTTCTTTAATAAGACTAAGCATGCTTTGTAGTAACCCACTTTGTGTGGTCGAGGCAGTGTGGTGCGGTGGGCTGGGAGTTGGGCTTCTAGTCCTAGCTTTGCCATTAACTTCATGCACCTTAAGTCTTTCCTGCCTCTGATTCTCTTCCTACGTAACAATGTGGGGGGTGGACAGTGTGATCTCTAATGTCAGAAGTGCTGTGACTCCCAATCAGTGCCATGTGTTTCATCCAGCCAGAGGCTACGAGTATGTTTTGGAGCCGTCGCCTGTCCCCCTGCCTCTGGACAGACCTCAGGAGACGCGGGTGCTGCAGGTCTCCTGCGGCAGAGCTCACTCTCTTGTCCTGACAGACAGCGAAGGAGGTGAGTTCCCTGCTGGAGGTGATGGAGGAGTTGGGTGCCTGTTTTGTTGTGAAACGGAGCCTTGCAGCTGGGCCCAAGTGGCTTGTGTGATTGAGCCACACGTGATTAGCGGGACTTGGCCTTTCCCAAGCAGAGTGGTAGGATTGCTCAGGAGAGCTGTGTTGGGCAGACCTTGCAGACTCTTAGGTGCTCTGCTCTCTGCAGAGCTTTGAAGATCACAGGTGTTTGTAGATGTGACCACACACATGAGGCACATTATCAAGGCCTGCTTCCTCTGTGATGAAGTCACCGAGCTGGGCTGTGTGTGTAGGTGGTACTGAAAGAAGCCTGTTTGCCAACTCTTCTTCCGGGTGGTGGGGGGGCTCCAGACTCCAGAAGAGGGGTTGTTTCTAGGAAAGGCCAGTGTGACTACATTTTTCAAATTTCATTTTCTGTTTACACGTGCTGTGTAGGAAAAGGTGAAGATGGTGTTCAGGAGCCCTTTCAAGAGGGGTTTGGTATGAGGGCACCCTAGTGGCAGGCGCAGGAGGGTGCCAGCCTTGTTGTGTGGAGTCCCAAGAGTCAGAGGTAGGGCTGGGAGGGGAAAGCGGGTCTAGATCCTGGCACACCCCTGGTTGTTCCAGCGGAGGCTGGAGTATTGGAGAAGGAAACTGCGTGGCAGTTAGGCTGAGCTCACCAGGACTGGGACCTCTGTTGAGATCACCTTTTAGTCCTGACATTCAGGATCCTGCAACCCTGCAGAACTGATTTCATTGATGGTGTTATGTTTAGTCTTCAGCATGGGAAACAATTCTTACGGGCAGTGTGGAAGAAAGGTGGTCGAAAATGAAATTTACAGGTGAGTTCCCAAAAGGACTGCCCCTTCCTCATACTGAGTTAAGCATTAAATGTTTGTCTCGTGATTACCATGTGGTGAGCCCACAGAGCAGTCAAGGGCATCACCTGAAAGGGAGCAATAAGAACTCAGCAGAAGCCGGGCTTGGTGGCTCAGCCTGTAATCCCACGCCTTGGGAGGCTGAGGTGAGTGGATTGCCTGAGCCCACGGGTTCGAGACCCGCCTGGGCAACTTGGCAAGACCTCATCTCTACAATAAATCAAAAATCAGCCGGGCGTGGTAGCGCGTGCCTGTAGTTCCAGCTACTTGGAAGGCTGAGGCGGAAGGATCGCCGGAGCCCAGCAGGTCGAGGCTGCGGTGGCTGGGAGCGGCCACTGCCCTCCAGTCTGGGCGACAGAGTGGGACTCCAACTCAAAAAAAAAAAAAAAAACAAAAGAACAAAACTCAGCAGAAAGTTGTGGAAGGTACTGCTGTTTCAGGATGAGCTCCATGCACTAGCTTGGTGGGAGGAGGATAGATGAGCACTGGTTTCGATGTGCAGAACTTCTTTGAATTAATTTTTGTAAGTTTTTTATTTCCCCAAATTGGTTTTAAAAATTCCCTTTCTTTTCAGTTTTTTTCCATTTTAATGTTTAAAAATATTTCCCTCCAGTTTTATATATTGTGTTGGTGGGTCTAAATACCACTCAACTGTGGCTGCATATTAAAATCATCTAGGGTTTAGTTTTGTTTTACATTCATGCCCAGGCCTAACTTTGCCTTGTTTTGACCTTGAGAGCTGCCCTCACACTCACTGTGTGCATGTGGGGACAGATTGCTGGTTAGGGTGACAGGAGGGCCCAGGACTGCACAGTGCTTATCATGACCGTATCTCATGCTTCTCCCCCATCTGCTCCCGGCTGTAGCGAAAGCCACAAAGTCCACAGAATGCAGGACTTCGATGGACAGGTGGTTCAGGTAAGAGATATGGGCTTAGAGCTGCTTGTCCTGTCCGTGGGGGTGCTTTTGAAAGGTTGAAAGTTGGGTGGAGTGATGGCAAACTCGTTAGCGGAATTTTCTGAATTTTTTTTTTTTTTTTGAGTTGGAGTCTCACTCTGTCGCCCAGACTGGAGTGCAGTGGCCGCTCCCGGCCACCGCAACCTTGACCTGCTGGGCTCTGCGATCCTCCCGCCTCAGCCTTCCAAGTAGCTGGAACTACAGGCACGTGCTACCACGCCCGGCTAATTTTTTGATTTATTGTAGAGATGAGGAGGGAAAGGACAGACCCTGGAGAACAATTCCAGCACTAAACGGTGTAATGTAGAGGCTGAGCTCATGATCCAGCCTGGAAGCTATGAGAGTAGGAGAGAGAGATGGCAGCCTGGGCAACATAGCAAGACCCCGTGTCTAACCAGATTTAAAAAAACACATCAGCCAGGCGTGGTGGCCTGTGCCTGTGATCCAGCTACTCAAGAGGCTGAGACAGGGGGATTGCTTGAACCTAGTGCTGGAGACTGCAGTGAGCTGTCACTGTGCCATCCAGCCTGGACAAGAGAATGAGACCCTTTCTCTCAAAAAAAAGAAGAGAGGGGGGAGAAGGGTTATGGAGGAGATGGGGGCTCCTCAGAGATGGGATGGATGGAACAGCTCTTGCGTTTGTTCCATAGGCGACCTGGCACTTTACTTTAGTAAGAGCAGCTCAGTGCGGTGGGAGCCTCAGCCAGGCTGCGGTGGATTGAGAAAGGTGTGGAGGCAGGGAGCAGCCTGCTTGGGCCATCCTCCGGAGCAGTAGGGAATGTGCTGATCCTTGGACTCCGTATACTAGGACCCTGGGTTCTCAGCATTTCTTCTCATCAGTGTTTCTTCTGTTTGTCTGCTAGGTTGTCTGTGGTCAGGATCACAGCCTGTTCCTAACAGATAAAGGAGAAGTCTATTCTTGCGGATGGGGTGCCGATGGGCAAACAGGTAATCTGCACCCATCTGGGGTCATGCGAGGTCTTGGCCCATGCGCTGTGGCGCAGTGAGCCGTAGGACTTCATGGCCTAGAACCTACTCTCCTTAACTCGACTCTTCTCATCACTTCCTGGGGAATACTGCTCTTTTTCGTCCCTCCTCCCTCCCCATTCCCGGCACCCCAGCTCCCATAGAAATGAACCCAGAAAGCCTTGGTAGTTTCAGCCACTCAGCAGAGGAGTCCTGAGGCTTTCGGAGTGTAGAAAGTCGAGAGAAGAAACTGTTTGAGCCTTCTAAAGAAGAAACAAATGCCACCTAAAAGGAGCTCAGTTTTAACTGAGTTGAGAACAGTGTGATGTAGTGAGGAACGAGGCACAAGCTTTGTCTATTTGTGTGGTTCATCTTTTTGTTTTTTTATATTTGTCTGAAAAAGGAGGGCCTTTAAGTGTAAGACTTAAATCTTGTATACATCCTCTTTAATCCTAGCGCCATGTCACGTTGCCTCTGTTCATTGTCTTGTGTTTTCGTCCATTCCTTGTTCATATGTGTACCTCTTTTATATTGTGATAATAGCACAGGTATCATATTATATAGTGGTTTTAAAATCATTTAAATTTGCATATCACATTTTCCATGTTGGCACAGTTTTCAGAATTATAATTTTTAATATTTGTAAGATATGACATGACATTAACTTGCTGTAAGGTGCCTTCTCATTTCCCTGTTGTCAGGAGACATTCTCCTATTCCTTTTTGGGGGAGGGGAGAACCATTGGAGATACTGTTATCTTTAGTATGTGTATGCAGAGCTTTTTTCCATTTTGTGTATTTTTCTAGGATAAATTCTCAGGAGGAGGTCAAAGGATTAGAAAATTTTTATGGTGCTCAGGTTATTTTGCTAAGTTGTTTTTCTAAAATTTCCCAGTGTTTACTGCTCTCAGCTGTGTATAGAAGTACCCCCTTTGTCACAACCTCTAGCAGTGAGCATTATCAATTTTGGTATGCTCATTTAATCACTGTGCCACTCTTTAAAATTTGCATTTCTCTGATAACTATAAAGTTTAAGCTTTTCTTTATTTTTAAAAATCTTGGCTGGGTGCAGTGATTCATGCCTGTAATCTCAGGAAGATTGCTTGAGGCCAGGAGCTTGAGAGCAGTCTAGGCAACAGAATGGGACCCTGTCTCTACAAAAAATTAAAAAAATAGCTGGGCATGGTGGTGTCATCCTGTAGTCCTAGCTACTCAGGAGGCTGAGATGGGAGGATCACTTAAGCCCAGTAGTTTGAGGTTACATTGAGCAATGATGGTGCCACTGCACTCCAGCTTGGGTGACAGAATGAGACTTTGACTCAAAAAAAAAAAATGAAGAATGAGGGTGACTGTTTACCTTACGCTGTCTGTAGAAATTAACTCAAAATAGATAAAAATATGAATGTAAAAGGCAAAACTTTAAAACTGTTAGAAGAAAATACAGGTGTAAATCCTTGTGTCCTTGGACTAGGCTACAGTTTTAAAAATAAGATACCCAAAGCACAAGCAACAAAAAAAGCAAAATGAACTTCATTAAAATTAAAAACATTTGTGCATTAAAAGACACTATCAAGGAAGTGAAAAGATAGCCCATAGCATGGGAGAAAATATTTGTAAACCATATATCTAATAAGGGTCTAGTATCCAGAATATATAAATAACTCTAACAAGTCAATAACAAAAAAGCAACCTAGTTAAAAAAAGAGGCAAAGTTTTGTGTAGGCATTTCTCCAAAGAAGATTATACAGATGGCCAGTAAGCACATGAAAGATGCATACATAAATAGTCATTAGGGAAATGCAAATCAGATCCACAAATGAGATACCACTTCATACCCACTAGGATAGCTACAATAAAGTAAACAGAAGCTAACAAGTGTTGGTGAGGATGTGAAGACATTGGAACCCTCATACATTCCTGGTAGAAATGTGAAATGGTGTAGCCACTGTGGAAAACAATTTAGTCATTTCTCAAAAGTTAAATGTAGA
This sequence comes from Tarsius wallacei, assembly GCA_963574415.1. Lineage (NCBI taxonomy): Eukaryota > Metazoa > Chordata > Mammalia > Primates > Tarsiidae > Tarsius > Tarsius wallacei. The sequence goes on along the minus strand of CAUYQG010225155.1, from coordinate 2,079 downwards.
ATTACCATATGGGCAGCAATTCCACTTCTAGGTCTGTATCCAAGGGAAATGAAAACATATGTCCACATAAAAACTTGTACACAAATGTTCAGAGCAGCATTATTCATAATGGCCAAAAAGCAAAAACAACCCAAATGTCCATCAACTGATGAATGGAGGAACAAAATGCAATATATCCATACAGTGGCGTAGTATTCAGCGATAGAAAGGAATGAAGTACTGATGCCCATGGACTCCTCTCCTGTGCCACCCCCTTCTCTAGCCCCCCCCCAGACCCACTGTCCTAAATCTTATCTGTTATCCCTTCTTTGGGGGCGGGGAAAGTATACACTCACACTTCTGTAGTAATTAGTTTTGTGTATACTAGGGGTCATATTGCATACAGTCTTCTGTGTCTTATTTTAAACTCCACATTGTTTCTTAAGATTCAGCCATATTGTAGGTATTGTATTTGCAGTTCTTTTTTTCTTAACTAGGGTGGCCAAATCCTGTCTGTAACCACTCTTTTGTTCCCTCTAATTTAAAAAGTTGTGGTAAGACACATAACATAAACTCTACCATCTTAACCATTTTTAGTTCAGTGGTATTAAGAACATTCTCAGTATTGTGCAACCATCACTCTCATCCATATCCAGAACTTCTCATCTGGCAAAACTGAAGCTCAGTCATTAAACAATAGCTTCTCATCCCCCCCCCCCACCCCCGCCATGGTAACCACTGTTCTTTCTGTCTTTATGAATCTCACTACTCTAGGTACCTCACATATGTGAAATTATATAATATTTGTTGTTTTGCGACTGGCTTACTCTTAGCATCATGTCTTCAAGGTTCATCTGTCAAAATTTCTTTTTTTTTTTTGAGTTGGAGTCTCACTTTGTCGCCCAGACTGGAGTGCAGTGGCCACTCCCAGCCACCGCAGCCTCGACCCACTGGGCTCAGGCGATCCTTCCGCCTCAGCCTTCCAAGTAGCTGGAACTACAGGTGCGTACTACCACGCCCTTGATTTATTGTAGAGATGAGGTCTCGCCAAGTTGCCCAGGCGGGTCTCGAACCCGCGGGCTCAGGCAGTCCACTCACCTCAGCCTCCCCAAGCGAGGGATTACAGGCTGAGCCACCGAGCCCGGCTTAAAATTTCTTTTTTTTAATAGACTGGATTTTTTAGAGCAGTTTGACATTCATAGCAAAACAGAGCAGTAGTTACAGAGATTCTCCCTGGACTCCCCCCGCGTCCTTAGCCTCCCCCATTATCAACACCCTCCACCCAAGCGATGCGTTTGTTACTACTGATGAACCTGTATTGACACATTGCCCAAAGACCATGGTTGATAGTAGGGTTCACTCTTCATGTTGTTAATTATTTGGGTCTAGACAAACGTATGACGTGTAACTGCCATTATAGCCTCGTAGAGAGTAGTCTCACTGCCTTAAAAATCATCTCCACTCCTACCTTCCTTCAACCCCTGGTAACCACTGACCATCTTTTTACTGTCTCTATATTTTTCCTTTTCCAGAAAGCCATATAGTTGACTCAGACAGTAGGTAGCCTTTCCAGATTGGCTTCTTTCACTTGGTCGTCATATGCATTTAAGTTTTCTCCGTGCCTTCTCCTGGTTTGGTAGCTCATTTCTTTTTAGTGCTGAATAATATTCCATTGTATGGATGTGCCACATTTTACTTATCCATTCATTTGTCAAGGGACATTTGGGTTGCTTCCACCTTTTAGCTATCGTGAATTGTGCTGCTGTGAATGACAGCATACAAATATCTCTTTGAAATTCTGCCTTCAGTTCTTTTGAGTATATACCCAGAAGTGGAATTGTTGCATCACAGGGTAATTCTGTTTTACAGATTTTGAGGAACTGCCATACTTGTTTTCCTGAGCAGCTGTACCATTTTACATTTCTGTCAGCAGGGCCCAGGGATTCCAGTTTCTCCACATTCATTAATACTTGTTTTCTGTTTTTTTGATAGTAGCCATTCTAATGGTTGTGAAGCGGCACAGTGTTTTGAGTTTTCATAATGGTTAGTGGTTTAGAGCATTTTTCATATGCTTATTGGACGTTTGTATATCTTCTTTGG
>CAUYQG010225153.1:0-17290 GCA_963574415.1 Tarsius wallacei | reverse complement strand
ACTGTTTCAACTTGTGCTCTCTCAATTATTTCTATCCTTTAGCAAATATCCTACAAATAGTCTATTTCACAAATATCCTATCTTATATAGGATGTGTTGGCAGTATTTAACTTTACAACTTAGCCCACAGATTACAGAATGTTATGATAGGGACATTATAATGATACAGATCTAAAGATAATAGCCACGGGTTATGAATCTATCTATCTATACATTCTGTCCATTTATCTATCTATCTATCTATCTATCTATCTATCTATCTATCTATCTATCTATCTATCTACCTATCTATCTATCTATCTATCTATCTATCTATCTCTCTATCTATCTTTCTATCTATCTCAATCGCTGTCTATATATATGATTTAAAAATTGATTTCTCATGGGGGACATGTATCTATTTTCAATTGTAGAAAAGATAGTGGCATTATATTAGGACATTAACATTATGTTAAGTTTTTTGCTTCTGTTTACAAGTATACATACAGAAGACAGTGTTAGTTAACTTAGGAAAGTTAAGTGGAGAAGTGCAATGAACATTTTTAGGTTTTGCTGTAGTTCAGCATCTTTTTCTTTTTTTTTTTGAGTTGGAGTCTCACTCTGTGGCCCAGGCTGGAGTGCAGTGGCACAGTCACAACTTACTGCAGCCTCCAACCCCCGGGCTCAAGTGATCCTTCCTCCTCAGTTTCCTGAGTAGCTGGGACTACAGACATGTGTCACCATGCTAATTGCTTTATTTTTTGTAGAGATGAAGTCTCACTATGTTACCCAGGTTGGTCTTGAATTCTGGGCCACAAGTAATCCTCCTGCCTCAACTTCCCAAAGTGCTGGGATTACATGTGTGAGCCATTGCACTCATTCAGCATCTTTGGAATACCCTACTTTAGTTTGGAAAATTTTTCATTTTATATTGGGGCATTATCTTCCCCAAGGTAGAAACCAGAAATTAATTTCACCAGTCTTTCTTTGAACTTAAATGCATAGGCAATGGTGTCACCAGTGAAGTGCTTAAGATTTGATATGGAAGAGTAGAAGTTAAAGATCATATGCCATAAATTCTTTTCTGGCAAGGCAAATCTGACTTTTAGAGGAATCAACAATGGAGATTCTGTTTTTTAGTTTGTTACTCAGTGGTTTGAACTGCCCAATATACCATCTGAGACATTTCCTGCCTGATTTGGATTCTGCTTTTATTTTTATTTTAAGGGGTACAATTCAGGATTAGATATATACATGATCAGTCCACACTTTGCCTGGTTTGAGGTCAGGTACCCTTATTGATGAAGTCTGTTCCCCATCCCTGGCAGTTTCCCTCTACTGCTAATCCCTTTTTTATAGTATTATGTTAATTTTTCAAGGTCTGTTTAAGAGTGAGAACATGTGGTACTCAGTTCTTTGTATGGTATCTGTTTTTGCCTGTGGCATCTCCAAGACAGACCCTCTGGTCCTCCTGAGATTGTGAGCCCATAATATACTTTGACAAATTCTATTTTTTTAGTAATTGCACTTTCTCTCTCTCCCTTTTTCTCCCCCCACCTCCCATCATTTACTCTAGGGGAAGCAAGCTGCCATGGCCAACAGCTACATAAGTGATGAGCTTGGAAGCAAATTCACCAGCCCCAGTCAAGCTCTCAGTTGACTGCAGTTCTGGCTGACATCTTGATTGTAACCTCATGAGAGACTATGGCTGCATCATCCAGCTAAGCTGCTCCCAGATTTCTGACCCACAGAAACTGAGATAATAAATGCTTGTTTTAAGACATTAAGTTTTGGGTATAATTTCTTGCACATCAATAAATAACAAATACAAGCAGACCTAATGAAATGAAAAGTTCCAAGATGATTAAAGAGACACTATTCAATGAACAGCTAGAGCAGCTGAGTTCCCAGATTTTCTGCACTTCAAGATTTTTGCATGTGGTGCCTGATTTGCTTCTTATTTACATCTCTTTTCTGCTTCCTGGATCTGATGCCAGCACCTGGAAAGGAGAATCTACAAATTAACTGCATCTGCTTCCCTAGGGAGCTCACAGCCAAGCAGTTGCGTGTGCTGTGCCCTCGAGGGACAGTCGATGCTGACAGTGGCTATGCTGGACCCTCAGCCCCTGTCTCCACAGCTGGTGGCTTGTGAAGTTTGCTGATATACAAGGAACTCCTTAAACTTTATCCAAAACAAAGATTTTTTCCATGTTTCTGTAAATCTTAAGGCATTGAGCAATTGCTCAGGATGTGGAAGACTCAATGGCAATAGACTGCTTTGTGAACTTTCTCAAGAGGTGGAGTCTGGGGATATGATCAGATTTATGCCTTGAAAACATAATTTTGTTATGCAGCTCCTGTTTTTTTCTTCACATCCCATTTCTTCCATCTTTCTATCAGGAGTCCAAAACAGGCCTCCTTTTCTATTGTTTTGGGAGAGTCAATTGGCACAACTTTTTAAAAAACATTCTTTGAGAGACCTGGTCTCACTCTGTCACTCAGATTGGAGGGTAGTGGCATGATCATGGCTCACTACAGCTTCCAACTCATGGACTCAGGAGATCCTCCCACCTCAGCCTCTAAAGTAGCTAGGATCATGCTTGCCTGGCTAGCTTCTTGCTTTTTTTTTTTGGTAGAGATAAGGTCTCACTATGTTTCTCGGGCTGCTCTTGAACTCCTGGGCTCAAGTGATCTTCCTGCCTCAACCTCTCAAAGTGCTGGGATTACAGGCATGAGCCACCATGACCAGCCCCACAACTTTTAGAAGAATTATCTGCCAATTTACCCAAGACCTTGCCTCAGTTTTCTTTTTCCTTGTGTTATGTATAGAATTCAGCACAGCTGACTGATTCATTTTCCAATGCTGAATAATCAAACACCTCACCCCTTTAATTTCTGGGATATTTCACTGACAAGTTTTTGCTTTTTTTCTGCTGCCTTTGTGTTTTTCCTCTTTAACTCGCTAAGTACAATAATTATGATAATAGTGAGATTGATGACTAAGGTATTCATATTTTGATTCTGAGTTGATAGGGAATATTTAAATACAGCCTTTTGGAATAGAGAATGGACCACTTGATAGTCAAGCAATGCAGATTTGAGGTTTAACTGCATAGATGTGATATTTGAAGATGGTTACACATAAGATTATGGGAAGGAAGGATAGAAAAAGGCACAGGGAATTAGACTTAGCAGAACTTTTCATGGAGTTGAAGAAAAAGCTCAAAAAGTTTCATTAAAGTCACATATTATTTTTATAAATTAATACCCATTTTTTTACCAGAGTTATTAAAAAAGTATTACAGCAATACCAACTAATTTTAAATTGCACCTTTTATTTCTTCTGACCTTTCTGATATAGAAACTAAGTATTAACAGAGAAAAGGAAAACTAGAGATTTATATAATAAATTTTTTAGGTTACTGGAAAAATCATTTTATTGTTAATTAAGTAGTGTTTTAAATGTTTTATTTAGGTTGAGTGGAAGTCAGATCTCATTATTGAGAGCTAACTAGTCACTGTTCAAAGATGAAATAGCCTCTGGTGAAGCTGAAAGTTTTAATTTCCTCACATAGAAAAAAAGCACAAATGATTCTTATTCCTCAGAAAACCTATCTACTATGAAAGCATAATTTCAGCATTCAAGAAGAGAGACAGCATCCCTAAATCTCTATGAAATCAAATTAAGTCAATGGATGATTGTACGAGAAAAAAAGGCAAACGGAACTTGTTAAATGTGTTTGTTCATGAAAGTGGTTTATAAAATCCAGCGTGGATGAAATTCTTGTCTACATTTATTAGCCATATTTTATGGGCACAGCACAAATTTTTCTTGGGAGGAAAAATTAAGAAATTCAAAGTGAAGAAAAAGTTTAAAACATTATTTATTCTAATGCTGTAAATTAATGTGTGGAGTTTAAATTACTATAGAAGACTTTTTTAAATTAAAAAAACAACCTTTTCTTCAGTGTCTACATCGGAATGGATAAGTTGCTATAGAAATATGTGTGGTTGAAAGTTATAGGGATGTGGCAACTGTGGTGGGCAGAATAACAGTCCCCAAGTATGCTCATACCCTAAAGCCTGGAACATGTGGATATGTTATCTTACATGGTAAAAAGGACTTTGTAGATGTGATTAAAGGAACAGACCACAAAATGGGGAGATTATCCTAGATTACCTACGTGGGTCCAATTTAATCATAGGAGTCCTTAAAGGTGGACAACTTTTCCTGACTGTGTTAGAGGGCTGAACTGGAAGAAAGAGGAGAGATTTGGAGCTTGGGAAGGACTTCACCCACAACTGCTGGTTTTCAAGATGGAGGAAGGAAGCCCTGAGCCAAGGAATGCAGAGGATTCTAGAAGATGAAAACAGCCCCCAGCTGACAGCCAGCAAAGAAACAAGGTCTTGAGTCTTGGGACACAAAGAGCCAAATTCTGCTAACAACCTGAATGAGCCAGGAAATGGACCCTCCCCTAGAGCCTTGAGAAACAAACAGAGCACTTAATTTTAGTCCAGCAAAACCCATGTCAGACTTCTGATCTAAGCAACTATAAGATAATAAACTTATGTTGTTTTAAGTCACTAAATTTGTGGCAGTTTGTTAGAGTAGTAATAGAAAACTAACACAGTAGCCTTATTTGAAATATGCATAACCATAAAATAAGTGGCCTCTAGTAAATTTCTCAATCTACATAGGCTTGTATTAAAGCCTTTTATATACCTTTCAGGTGAAGGTGGCTTTTAGATTCCAATGAAAAAGAAAAGCCAATCCAACTCTTAAGACACCTGTAATTGTTTTGAGTGATAGTTGAACTAAAGATTTAAGATAAAACGAATCATGCTTTCGGTTGTTATTACAAACCATTAACAATGATCAATCAGATTGCTCCTTTAACATTTTCATGCTTACCACAATGCATTTGTGAAAGGAAGAATTCACTTTTACTGCTTCTGTAAAATGATGAACCAGATGTATCATCAGGTTGGTTATACATGCAGATCTGATGATTTTCTGGGCTGTGTTAAGACAACTGCATAAGGTCACTACATTTGCCCTTCCACCAGAGAATAAGACTGCGGCTTAACTTGGCAATCATTTAATGCATGCAGTATGATCGTGGAAAGGTATGGTAGTTGGAGTCAGAAGACCTTGGTTGAAACTCACCTTTACCATCTATTGTGTCTGACAAGTCAGTGAATCTTTTTGAATGACAGTTTTCTACTTTTTGATAGTGGAATAATATCTACCTTAAAACTTTGTTCTGGAAATGGAATAACATTTTCCTATACAGTAGTGGGAAACTGACAGGGGAGGTGGGACACGCCTCATCAACAAGAGTACCTGCATAAGAACATTTGTATACCTAACCCTGAATTGTACCCCGCATATTTAAAATAAAAAATTAAATACAAAACGTTTTCCTATAAATCCTATATTTTCATTATAATGTATAATAGACTATGCAAATACTGAGTACCAGTGTGCTATTTAGGATGTTCCACCAATAGCTGAAAGAGATCTTGTGGTAAACCTAGTACAGGAAAGGGAAGTTTGGTGGAGAGAGGGAAGCAAGGTGGAGGTTGTAAGAATGGAAAGCAGCAAAACTGAGCATCAGAAGAGGGGCTGGCAAGCCAGAAGACTGACACCAAAGATCTCTCTGATTCTAGAGGTGTGCAGTTCTGAGCAGCCATCATTAGAGGTCTCTGGGGGCGGGGCCAAGGATTGCAGGGTCTCCCAGGGTGCAAGTCTAACCAAAGGATTGAAAGGCATCAAGTTGTACAATTTTGCCTCTTTTCCAGGCTTACTTAGACTTTGTGTGTGTGTGTGTGTGTGTGTGTGTGTGTGTATGTCTGCAAGCTTGATTCTGGCAATTTTCTACTCTGGCAGAAAATATTGTTTTCCCGCGGCTTTCAAGTATTATATAAAATAGGTTTAGCCACCCAGAGAGGTTGATCAGTCTCTTATTACCATGTTAAAAATCTCTGGGGCAAGAGCTGCCATGGCCAAAGCTGGAGCAATTTGAGCAAGCAAATGAAGTATTATTGAATTATAACCCCGAAAGTCAAAATAAGTATTAATGAACCCATGCTGATGTAAATATATGACTGAATATATAAATAAATGGGGAGGAAGAGACAAGTCTCCTGTGCAGAATATTTCCAAGGAAATTTTGTAGATACTCTACCCTTAAGGAGATGGAGTATAATTCCCTACCCTTAAGTGTGGGCTGCACATAGTAAGTTCCTTCTGAATACTACAGTATAGAAAGGAGGAAAAGAGTAACTTTACAGTGGAGAAACCTGGCAAACACTACTTCAGCCTGGTGATCAAGGTTGACGTCAACAGTGATGCCATGTTGATAGTAATTACCATGATGCCATGCGATGAGAATGACAGTTGGTCTCTGTAGTCTCTTCCAAAGCTCATAACCACAGTATAATCATGAGAAAAAATCAGATAAATTCTAGTTGAGAGACATTTCACAAAATACTTGACTAGTACTCTTCAAAACTGTCAAGGTCATCAAAAACAAGGAAAATCTTAATATAATATATCAATATTGGTTCATTAATTATAAGAAATGTATCACACTAATGTAAGATATTAATAATAGAAGAAGCCAGGTGTGGGTATAGAATATACAATCTGCACAACTATCACATAAATCTAAAACTATTGTAAGAAAAATCAAAGAACCCTTATTTTAAAAAGTCATTGGAACATGGATGGAGGGGCTTACCTTGATAAGATGTCAACCCTTGAATTAGTCAATTAACGTTAGCAGTGATGAGACCAAGTTTTAGGAACATGGTGACTTATTGGGGAGTCTGTGTTTGTGTATTGTTGTGTGTAGGGAAACAGAGATTCTGGTGGAAAAATTCAAGGATACAGAGCTGTGTAGATAAATGTAATAGATGCTCATTAAATTTGAATCTTTGCTTTATATCCATACCTTACACACATGATTTTTTTTTTTTTTTTTGAGCCTGAGTCTCACTCTGTCACCCAGGCTGGAGTGCAGTGACACAGTCACGACTACTGCAGCCTTGACCTGCCGGGCACAGGCAATCCTTCCTCCTCAGCCTCCCTAGTAGCTGGGACTACAGGTACATGCCGCTATGCCTGGCTACTTTTTTGATTTATTGTAGAGACGAGGTCTTGCCATGTTGCTCTGGCTGGTCTCGAATCCCTGGGTTAAGGCAATCCTCTCATCTTGACCTCCCAACGTGCTGGGATGACAGGCGTGAGCCACTGTGCCTGGCCTCATATGATTCTTTTGAAAGTCTGTGGGTTTGTCTCCTGATCTCACAAACAGTTCTTTTGTTTTTCCTCTCCAACTATCTCCTCTCCCTCACAGTATGTTATTGTATGTGCCCTCAGCATGCCAATACCCCTGTGTCCCTCATGGCATAACAACACAGATAACTGTCTAATGTACTGAACCTGAGAGTGTCACAATATTGCTAGAAAACAATTTGATAGAAAATTTGAAAAGAATGAATGAGAAATTAAGCAGAAAGTGGAAAAAAAGATGCATAATTTAAGAGTCAAAAGATAAACTACCCAGGATTCCAGAAAGAGAAGACAAAGAAAGTATATGGAGAAAATTATTAAATTAAAAAAAATCCAAGGTGATTTTTCAGTGCTGAAATTTACAATTAAAAACTGCACTGAGTTCCCAGAACAATGAATGAAGACATATCACTAGACATACCATTGTGAAAATTCAGATTGCTAAGGATAGAAAAAAGATTCTAAAATTTTTCTTAAGGGGAAAAAATGTGATCTTGCATAAAAACGATGTCTGCTATCGCATTTTCCAACAACAATGTTGAATGTTAGCAGACAGTGAAGAAATCACTCTAAAGTTATAACGAATAATGCCAAAAGATTTATAAAATATCTTCTACACTCCCGCAGGGAAGTTATTTGAGGTTGGGCTGCGTCCAAATGAGGAAGAAAATTAAAACAGAAAAAATCTTGGCATCCTTGAAATAGTGGAGTCAAATTGTCTTTAGAAAAGCTGAGAAGAGCTGGAGACCATCATGCTAAGTGAACTGTCACAGAAAAAAAGAACTGAATACCGCATGTTCTCACTCATGAGCGGGCCCTGATCACGGGTCACATGAGCATGGGGGTAGAAATGACAGACGCTAGACACTGCTAGGAGAGGGAGAGAGGGAGGGAGGGAGGGAGGGAGGTAGGAGGGATGGGGGGTATACAGCAACACACTGGGCACCAGGTCTACTAATGGGGGAAGAGAGGGCCCCCTAGAAGTTCAATCTTCATCTGCATGCAACTTACTTATGTAGGAAATTCTACATAAGTAACCCACAACTCTAAAATGATAAAAAAAGAAGAGCTTCAAAGAAAATTCCCAGAATTACAGCCATACAGCAGGCCTGGAAAGCAGTCCATCCAAACCGGGACATCAGGAGGAATGATGATTCAATAGAACATCTACTGTTATTTTATATCTACTGGGACTGATAAAAAGGCAAGAAAAAAATTAGTACAATTAGAAAATGGGAAAACAAGACTGTTAAAAATATTACAATAATCAATCTGCATTGCTTGGATCTGCAGGAAACTATATTTATAGTCTTTTATTTTGTTTTTAGTCAGAATCTTAATCTGTCACCCAGGCTGGGGTGCAGTGGCAGGATCACAACTCACGGTAGCCTCGGCCTCCTGGGCTCAGGTGATCCTACCACTTCAGTCTTCTGACTAGATAGGACTACGGGTGCATGCCACTGCACCCAGCTAATTTGTTTTTTCTTCCCCCTCCCTCCCTTCCCCTCTCTTTCTTTTTTCTTTCTTTTTTTTTTTAGAGATGAAGTTTTGCTATGTTGCCCTGGCAGGTCTTGAACTCCTGGGCTCAAGCAATCTGGTCACCTCGGCCTCCCAGAGTGATTACATTCTTAATACTCTTCATGGCTTTCAACGTTTGCATCAGCCTACAAATAAAGCATGGAAGAGTTAACCATATGTTAATACCATTAACCTTAACATTGCAAAAGTTACTATGCTGTTGACAAAAGTTGCAGGAGAAAAGGACAGAGTGATGCTGAAATGCAAACTTTGGTCATTAATATCATTTTCAAAAGTGAGAAGAGAAGTAATGGTGGCAACGTCTTTAGGTTTGGCTTCGTAGTGGGCCAACATATGCGTGTGGTTTACGGCTATAAAATATACCTTCCATAGCTGTTGAATGAAGGAATAGCAATGTTAGTATTTTACTAAAGATATAAAATAGATACACTAGGGACTCAAAGTAGCGATATGACAACGAGTCGGAAGAGGGCTAGTGGGAAGCCCGCTGATTCCTCATTTGTTAAAATACATTAGATTATATCTAAATTTCATAAGTCAGGAAATAGTATTAAAACATTATTAAAAGAGATGGAAGTAGAAATCAAGCAAAAATTATATAGGAGTAGAATAGTTGATTTTAGGGAATGGATTTACAGAAGAGATAAAACAAGGGCATGCATTCATTTAATGAAATGGGGAAAAAAATCTCTACAAGAGTTGATGACAAAGTAGCAAAACTATGCTTGGTGAGGTGAAATAATTACATTAGTGGAAGAATTAGCTTCAACCATGCTTTGTTCTTGTGCTGCTCTATTGAAAACTCAAACCACGGAGGAAGAGACGTTGAGTGCCACCCTGTGATCAAGTCCTGGTTATCACCCTGGCTAACAGGAAGGAGCAAGGGAGAAAAAGCTTCACAGGGATGTTTGCTCAGGCACAAAAAACCAGTTCCTGTCACTACATCCCAGTGCTTGGCTTCTTGGTGTACGTGAATCTGTGTGCACGCACACAATCATTCTTACTATTTCTTTCTCCCTCAGTTATGAATGGCTGTTAAAATGATTATTGAATTTTGAGAACTGTTATTGTTTATTGTATTATATCGCTCTGTGTGGTCGATGAAAGTTTGATGCTTGCTAATTTATTTTCCTTTGTGGATTGCCTAGTTTGTTTTTGTTATCTAGAAACTAAGTTTTTTTTTTAGCTTTATAAAACATATTTTTCTAGGCTATTTCTACACATAGGTTTTTTTCCTTCTAAATAATTTTCCCTGCTTTCAGAGAGTTCTTTTCTTCTGAAGACTGCTCTTTTTCTTTAGTTCAGGAACATTTCTTTTTTCTTTTTTGAGTTGGAGTCTAACTCTGTTGCCCAGGCTGGAGTGTAGTGGCACGCTCATGGCTAACAAAGTCTTGATCTGCTGAACTCAGGCAATCCTTCTGCCTCAGCCTTCCAAGTAGCTGGAACCACAGGAATGTGCCACGATGTCCGGCTCATTTTTTGACTTTTTGTGGAGATGAGGTCTCGCGAAGTTGCCCAGGCTGATCTTGAACCCCCGGGCTCAGGCAATCCTCTCGCCTCAGCCTTCCAAGTAGCTGGAACCACAGGAATGTGCTACAATGTCTGGCTCACTTTTTGATTTTTTGTGGAGATGAGGTCTTGCCAAGTTGCCCAGGCTGATCTTGAACCCCTGGGTTCAGGCAATCCTCTCACCTCAGCCTCCCAAAGTGCTGAAATTACAGGTGTGAACCACTGTGCCCAGCTTTTAGCTCAGGAACATTTAGTGTTGTTTTATTTTTAATTATTCTTTTCAGTCTATTCTTTTTCAATTTTGGAAATTAGTATCCTGATCTGTCCCCTATGCCTTGTATCTTTTAAAGTATAATCTTAGGTTTTTAATATTTTCACATTGCTTCTTTGGAGCATTGCTTGAATTAGTCCTCAACATGCTGGCTAGTAGTATCTATTTTGCTGTCTCATCTCTCTCTCTTAATGGTTTTATTTTAGCAATAATGTTTTATGTTTTCACATAATATTAGTGATTTTCAGAAAGTCCTTTTTACATGACAGTTTGTGCATATTAGAAAGAATTTTTTCAGTTTCTTGAATTTATTCTCTCAGTGGAAGTCATTAGCTCAGCATCCTCTTTTGAGCTGGGATCCTTTCTTTTCATCAGCTCAGTAATATTTTAGATTATCTTCTAATTATTATAAATAAATACCTTGATTAATCAGTGTTAGGAATTGGTGTATGTTTTATTTTTGGCAAAAAACTTTCATTAGTAATTATTTTAAAGAGTATGCTAGGAAGGAAAGGGAAATATACAAATCTATTGTATATTTCAAAATAGTTAGAAGGGAAGATTTGTAATGTTCCCAATACAAAGAAATGATAAATATTTGATGTGATGCTATCCCAATACCCTGAGTTGCTCACTATACCTTGTATACAGGTATCAAAATGTCACATGTACCCCTAAAATATGTGTGACTAATATATACTAATAAAAAAACATAAAGAGTATATTCTGTCTATGAATGCAGACAAAACATTATTTTAATAGGTAACTAGACACACTTCATATTATATAAAAACACACTCATTATTTGGTTCAAGATACAGGAAATAATTCAAGATGCAGGAAAAAAGTGCATTTATCTGACCATTGACCTTTTCTTTTTTGGTGTTAAGTTTGTTAGATTAAAAAAAAATCTAGCTGGGTTTGGTGGCTCAGTCTGTAATCCCAACACTTTGGGAGGCTGAGACTAGTGGATTGCCTGAGAGCAGGTTTGAGACCAGCCTGGGCAACTTGGTGAAATCTCATCTCTACAATAAATCAAAAATTAGCCAGGCGTGTTAGCGCGTGCCTGTAGTTCTGGCTACTTGGAAGGCTGAGGTGGTAGGATTGCTGGAGCCCAGCAGGTCAATACCTGGGTGACTGTGAGTGTGCCACTGCACTCTAGCCTGGATGACAGAGTGAGACTCCAACTCAAAAAAAAGGAAAGGAAAAAAAAAATCCAAGTACAAGTTGTCACTTAGAAAATAAAAATCATAACTAAAGCCCATATGACTGCTAGACTTTAATATTGAACAAGAATTTGACAATCTTTATTTTAAATATTTAGAACCATTTTTTAATCATTTATTGTAATTTTAAGCTTGTTAGGAAACAGAGGTAATACAGTATTTAAAAAACCTGGAAAACAAGTTCTTTAAGAGAAGTGTGGTAGTATAAAGCAAATTTTTCCAAACTGTGTCCCTTAGAACACTGTAACATTTCAACAAAGAATAATTCCTATAGACCACAAGCAATTTATGTAGACACAAGTTTTGCCTAAAGTACCTTTGTCACTTAATGTCAGATAAGCATCCCAAACCTCATGTTTTCTAATCCCTAAAATGATACCAGTAAAATTCTCAAATATGTACAAAATTCAGGTAGCATCCTTAGCTGAATAAAGGATGTGGCAAAACCCAGTATAATGTGGTTAAGACCGTGATATAGTGGAGAACACAGATGTCAGTGACCACCAGGCTCTAGGTCATAATTACTGCACGGGAACCAGCCTAATGTTGCTAGATGTGCCAGTGTGGATGAGTGATCTTCTCATTTTAAAACGTGGTAGATAATCACAAATGTTTCAAAAGATTGTTTGTGCTGAGCAATACATCTCTGCAAATCAGAGCCACCCTATGGATGAAGTTTCCAACCCCAGGATTAGCTGATTTTTAATCAGTCTGCAAATCCTGACATTTTGTGATTCTACAGGGACAGGTAACACTTAAGAATATTAAACCAGGGCCACCTATGAATAATTCTGGTATATTGTTGCTGCAGGAATAACAGATTTTGGTATTTCAGTGCAAAAGAGTTATATTCTGTTTTTGAATTATTAGTAAGATAACTAACTATTTTCAGTTATTGATAAAGAAAAAGGACTTTGAAGACATTAGTCTATGTGTGAGAAAGCTTTTAGGAGACCATCAAGGAGAGTTTTTATGAAACGTTAATGCACAAGAGTGGTGGGTGGTTGGGGATCAACAAAAGAAACCCCAGTGGGCTCGTAACTGGACTAGATTTATGGGAGTCAATGCAGTCACCAAGTGTGCTGCTGAAATGATGGTAAAAGCCTATGGAAGGATCCAGTTACTAGTCACATGACCCGATCTAGGAGTTAAAAGCTTATATGGATTTCATGGAAGCCTGCCAATCCTTGTCTCCATAATGCATGATAAAACTCTGACAGCAAGCTACTCCTGGGAGTTTGGCATTAAATTAGAGAAGCGGCAGCTCTCTTTTCCCCTGTTTTCAGAGATCTAAGCGTAGCCTTCTAATACACTGCTAATTTACAAGCCAGAAAAGGAACGCTCTATTTTAATATCTCTCCAACTCTTCATCTTGTCTGTTTCTGCTGGAACACAGTTCAGAGCTATGGAAACATGAATGTGTGATATTCCTCATTCTCTATATTCTACAACTTTCTTATGCTTAATGCTGCCTATGCATGGTTAGAAGACTCTTACTTAAGAAATACCTTATTCTTTCTAGAAAATATGTAGGTAGGTATTTGTGGTTTAGTTAGAGATAATTTTTGTCCTAAAACACAGTCAGTCATTCTAACGTCTGCGCACTGAGACAATTTATTTTATTATTTATTTATATACTTATTTACTTATTTTTGAGTCAGAGTTTCACTCTGTCGCCCATGCTGGTGTGGTTCATGGCCACCATACCCTTTACCTGCTGGGCTCAGGTGATCCGTCCTCCTCAGCCTCCCAAGTAGCTGGAGCCACAGGTGTGCAACACCATGTCCAGTTTGTTTTTTGATTTATTGTAGAGATAAGGTCTTACCAAATTGCCCAGGTTGGTCTCGAAACCCTGGGCTCAGACAATTCTCTCACCTCAGCCTCCCGATGTGCTGGGATTATAGACGTGAGCCACTGTGGCTGGCTAGGAGACAATTTTTTACTTTAAATATGTGAGGTACAATTCAGGGTTAGGTGTACAAATGTTCATTATGCAAGTATCCTTGTTGATGAGGTGTGTCCCTCCCCGTCCCCGGCAGATTCCCACTATTGCCAATCCTGCCTCCTCTCCAACCCCCTGGGCAGTTTCCCACTGCTGCCAATCCTTTTCTTACAGTATTAAGATAATTGTTCAAGGTCCACTTATGAGTGAGAACATGTGATACTCAGTTCTTTGTTTCTGTGATAGATCACTCAGTATTATAGACTCTAAGTCCATCCAAGTTGCAGTGACAATTTTATTTTTAAAATAACAATCACCAGAATCATTTTTGCTTAGACATGTCTTTATTTAGGAAAATAGTTATTTTGTATTGGAGTAACTCGATGTGCCAAGGGCAATGGGAGAAGAGAGGGCTAGGGACAGAGTGGGAAGAGAGAGACAGAGAAGGGTAGAAGACTAGAAGTGGCATCATGTGACTCCTTGTTGAAACCTCCCAGAATCGTTAATGAAGTCTAGTCAACGCACACTTTTTTAAAAACTAAAATATTAATGTTTTAAAATTGTGATAATATATGAGGGGGACCCCCCAAAAAACAGAATTATCTTTTGGAGGGTGGGTCCCTTGTAGTACACGCTTCCCCCCCAGGAACCCATCGGCATCAGTATACCAGCTAGTGTTGTTATGAGAGGTTGCATTCAGCTTCAGTGAATTTTTTTGGGAGATTCTTTCAACGCATTTGCCCATATCATAACGGGTGATTTGTGAGTGCACCTGCCCACACCATGCTGAGTGTTCAGCAATTTTTGATCAAAAACGTCATGAACTCTGTGGCCCATCCTTCCTATTCACTCAATCTTTCCTTGAAAGACTTTTTATTTTTGGTTTCCTGGATGAAAAAAGTCCTCAAAGTGAAACAGTTTTGCCGATGTGGAACAGGTGAAACAAAAACTGGCAGAAGCCCTAAAAGGCATTTGAGCAGTGGAAAAAGCATCTTGATAGGTGTACTGCACCAAACAGAGAGTGCTTTGAAGGTGATTGAAATTGAAACATGTAAGGATAAATGCACAATTTTTAATAAATAAATTTGGATTTTTTGGGTCCCCTCTTGTATAAATAACATAACAATGAGCATTTTAACCATCTTAGGTGTACAGTTCATTGGCATTAAGTACATTCATATTGCTGTACAACCATCACCACCATCTATTTCCAGAATTTTTCATGTTCCCAGACTGAAACTCCATACCCATTAAACAGTATCTCCCCATTTTCCTGTTCCTGCAGCCATGGTCAATCACCATTCTATATTCTGTCTCTATTATTCTGACAACTCTGGATACCTCCTATAAGTGGAATCACACAATATATGCCCTTTGTGGCAAATTTTTGTTGAGATTGGGTTGTGAAAAATGAGTGAAAAGGCTGAATTTCGCAGGCTGTGTCAGAGGATGCTGAAGAAAGCACGGGGGCCTAGAAGCAGAGGTGGCTCCAGGAATATAAAACAGACAGAGGATTCCACTCACTTCAGGTTGACAGGGTCTCCCCACAAATCTTTGCTGGAGTGCTTCTGATGCCGGGGATGCTTTTGGAGGGCTCACTTTGTCCCTGTGCATTGGTTTGTAAGGATGAGGAAGTCAGCATCTCTGGGATTCAACATATTGTCCAACAACGAGGAGTGTGAGCTATTGCACAAAGCCTGCCTCTTTTTATCCAGGTGATTCTGGGTGGTGATTCTAGGAGGTGTCTGTACACTCTTCTGGAAGTCTAAGCAGAATCAAACCCCTTGTGTTCACTGTGGCAATTTCACAAACATACCTTTATGTAAATTCTTCCTTCTTTTCTGTCTCACTCTTCTCTTCCCCTCAGTCCTACTTACTGAGTTTGCTTGGCAAATATATGACTAACTCACAAGTCCTCTCACAGATTCTACTTTTTGTGGAAGCCACTGAGAGAACTCTGAGACAGCCTGGTTTGTGTCAGGTGTTTACCCATTTGTTATAATTTTGAATTGTGTCCCCCTCGACCCCCAAAGATATTTTGAAGTTCTAACTTCCAGTACTTCAGAATGTGATCTTATTTGGAAATAGAGCTGCTGCAGATCTAAATTGTTAAAATGAGTTCATGTTGTCATAGGAAGGACCCTGAATCTAATATGACTGGTGTTGTTTTCTGTTTTTCTTTTTTTTGTCAGAATCTCACTCTGTCATCTAGCCTGGAGTGCAGTGGCATGCTCACAGCCACCACAGTTTCAATCTGCTGGGCTCAGGTGATCCTTCTGCCTCAACTTTCCAAGTAGTTGGAACTACAGGCATGCGCCACCACACCTGGCTAATTTTTCTTGATTTATTGTAGAGACGAGGTCTCACCAAGTTGCTTAGGTTGGTCTCAAACCCCTGGGCTCAGGCAGTCCTCTTGCCTCGGCCTCCCAAAGTACTGGGATTACAGGCATGAGCCACCATGCTCGGCCAACTGGTGTCTTTCTAAAAAGAGAAGAGATACAGACACATAAGGGAGAATGCCACCTAATGATACAGGCAGAGACTGAAGTGTTACAATTGGAAGCCAAGAAACACCAAGGATTTCCAGCAACTACCAGAAGCTAAAAAGAGGCAAGGAAGGATCCTTTCTGGCAGGTTTCAGAGAGAAAGCAAGCGAGCAAGACCACTCTGACACTTTGATTTCAGACTTTAAGGCTCCAGAACTGTGAGATAATAAATTCTGGCTGGTGCAGTGGCTCACGCCTATAATTCCAGCATTTTGGGTGGCTTGAGGGGAGAGGATTGCTTGATCACAGAAGTTCAAGACCAGCGTAGGAAACATAGGAGCCCTTGTCTTCACAAAAAATAAAAAAATTAGCTGAGCGTGGTGGTACATGCTTATAGTCCCAGCTACTTGGGAGGCTGAGGCAGAAGGATTGCCTGAACCCAGGAGGTCGAGGTTACTGTGTGCCATGATTGTGCCACTGCACTCTAGCCTGGGTGACAGATTGAGACCCTGCCTCAAAACAAATGAATGAATGAATAAATCAATCCCTGTTGTTTTAAACCATGAAGCTTGTGGTTCTTTGTTACAGTAGCTCTAAGAAATGACTACACAATTGTTATAGCTTCTTTACCAGATGGTGAACACATGTGGTCTACATCCTCTAATGGGTGCATGACTATCAGAGAAGTGAACGTGACATGTTCTTTAATAAGGAAGAATAGGGTTAGAGTGTAAACTATAGGCATTCATAATGTAAATCAATATGTTTTTAAAAATGATAGCATAGTGATGATAACAGAAAATAAGATGGAGAATTGATTTAAAGTCTATTGAAACTAAGGGTAAACTTTGCATCCTGCTAATTAACTCCATTTATTTTTATTTTATTTTATTTTATTTTTTTGAGTTGGAGTCTCACTCTGTTGCCCAGACTGGATTGCGGTGGCCGCTCCTGGCCACCGCAGCCTCGACCTGCTGGGCTCCGGCGATCCTTCCGCCTCAGCCTTCCAAGTAGCTGGAACTACAGGCGCGCGCTACCACG
>CAUYQG010225147.1:0-13495 GCA_963574415.1 Tarsius wallacei | reverse complement strand
TGGTGTTTAGAGCTTTTAGGAATCGCCACACTGCTTTCCACAGAGGTTGCACTAGTTTACACTCCCACCAACAGTGTAGAAGTGTTCCCTTTTCGCCACACCCTCTCCAGCAACTGTTATTTTTTGAGTTATTGATAATTTTTTACACATGTAAGGATAAATACACATTTTTAAATAAATAAATTCTTGTTTTTTTGAGGGGGTCCCCCTCACATGCGTGATTGAGAAAATGTTTGGAGCTCAAAGGGGAAAGAAGAATGGTGGGTGACAAGACTGAAGATAGGTAAAGGCAGGGGACTGATCACACTGGATCTTATTAAGCCATGTTAAAAGTGTTGGTCTGTTTTGAGACCAATGGGAGGTCATTGGAGTGTCTTAAATCAGGTTATTTGGGGAAGGTCAGTGACACGACAGGCTTGTTTAGAAAGACATACTCTAGCTTCAGTGTGAAGAACAAAATTGAAAGAATCAATATAGATCCAGGGAGGTCAGTTAGGTGAGTCTCTATGGGTTCCCAGTGGTATGAGAGATGGGCCTCATCAGGGTGGTCAGCTTTCATGTACAAGTCTTCAGGGTGAACTTCACAAAGTCACGTAGCATGGGTTAAGGAATGGATTTTATTGAGAAAAATAAAGATTTACAAGTCAAAAAGAGACAGAAAAAATATCACAGACCCTCCATCCTTTGGTCATCCCAGGGAGAACACTGCTTGGTCTCAGTTATGAGAACATACTATCCTACTAGTCCCCCTTTGTATAGGGAAAACATAAAGCAGTTTTATCAGTGGGGGAATACACAAGCTCAGCAATGGTTTACAAGAGTTGTCTGAGAATGCCAGCTGCCCGTGGAAGGTTACAATCCTCATTGCTGGGATGAACAAAGCACTGGTCCCATGGGAGTATGAATTTTAGTGCAGCCCCTTCTCCTAGGAGAAATGAAAACCCCTCACCCCAACTAGCTCATTCTCCAGGCAATCCAGATGAACAGCCAAGGTCATGGTCTGACAGTCCTGTTTATTGCACTACAAGGCTATGGTAGTAGTCCAGATGAGGGTCAAGCATATTCTGTAAAGGACCAGATACAAAATAGTTTCAGCTTTGCAAGCCATGTGGTCTCTGTCACAACTACTAAACTCTGCTCTTGCAGCACGAAAGCAGTCATAGACAATACATAAACAAACGGATATGTCTGTGATCCAACAAAACTGTATTTTAAAAAATTGGTGGTGACCTCAATTTGTCCCATAAACCATAGTTTGTTGATCCCTCTTATAGGTAAGAGATGACAGTACCTTTCAAATTTTGACAAAGATGCAAATTCAGTCAACAGAGTTAGAGTAGCCTTTTCAACAAATGGTGCTGGGTCAATTGGATATCTATATACAAAACATTAAACTTTGACCTAAGCTTCATACTTTATACAAACATTTATTGAAAATATATCATAGGTCTAAATGTACAACCTAAAACAAATTTTAGAAAAAAACCAATTTTTGTGATTTGGAATTAGACAAATAGTTTTTAAACATGCACAGAATGTCTATTAAAATAATAAAGTAATAAATACCACTTCATCAAAATTAGACATTTTTTTCTTTGCCATAGCCACTGTCAAGATAATTAAAAGGTAATCACAGACCGAGAGGAAATATTTGCAAACCACATACCTGACAAAAAATTTGTATGCATTACATATGGAATTCTCAAAATTCAACATTAAGGAAATAAAAAACCCAATTAAAAAGAAGTGGGCAAAATACTTCAGTAGACACATTATCAATGAAAATATAAAGATGAAAAATAAGCCCATGAAGATGTTCAACGTCATTAGATATTAGGGCAATATAAATGAAAACTATAATTAAATACCATCACAAACCTATTGTATTGGCTCAAATAATAAATATTGACAATATGAAGGGCTGACAAGAATGCAGAGCAACTGACATTCTTATACATTGCTGGTGGGAAAGCAAACTAGCACAGCTACGCTGGAAAACAGTTTGGCAATTTTCTATAAAGTTAAACATATACTTACTATATGACTTAGTTATCACCCTTTCCTAGAAAAATAAAAATGTATGTTCAAATAAAAGCCTGCACATGAATGTTTATAGCAGATCTATTTACAGTCACCAATACTTGGAAACAGCTCCAATGCTACTTAATGGGTGAGTGATTGCTTAAACAAATTTTAGTACTTTCACACAAGGGAATATCTTGCACCTATAAAAAGGGGAGACCTATTGAGACACAAAACAACTTGGATGAATCTTAAAGGCATGTTGAGTGAAAGAAGCAAATCTCAAAATATGACTCCCTGTATGATTCCGTTTACATGATATTCTTGGAAAGACTATCATAATGGAGAATAGATCAGTGGTTGCTAGGAAGGGGTTAAGATAGGAGACGCTGTCACTATAAAGGAATGGAAGGGAGTTGTTGGGCTATGGAGCTGTTTTGTATTCTGATTGTGGTGGGTACACAAATTTATACATGTGTTAAAATTCATAGTGCCATAAGCATCCAAAAGTCAATTTTAATTTAAAAAATAAAATAAAAAAATCAAGCTTGTGAATAAGCAGTGATAGAGTTCTCACAGTTCAACCAATAAACAATTTAGTGTTTACATGATAATTATTACCAGAATAAACAATCATGTTAATTGCTTTAATTTTAGTAGTAAGCAGTTTCCAAATTTATAAGTTTTAATTAACAATAACCAAGACTTTTGGGATTTTTAAATAAGGCTTAGAAAGATTCTGCATATAAAGTAAAAAGTAATTGAGTCTGACCTCCCCGGGGTCACATGTTCAAGAAAATGCCCCTTTCAGAACTTGAACAGAGAGGTTTGTGATGCCAGCTCCCACTTTCTTTCCCAGCATCTTTAAACAGGCATTTGTTGCTACCCCCAGTGGCATCAATGTCTCCCCGGTAGCCATGAGGGTCACACACCAGGTTCCTGGGCAGATGTGGGGACTAAGCTTTCCTAAACAGGCATTGCTCTCCCTCCCACTCCTCCCTGAGAAACTCAGCGCCTTCCCCTGTTTACAGCCCTGACTGAATGCATCCCACTCAAAAACCCGATAAACACACTTTTATGACAAAAATTGGTTGCTGCTCAGAGGAGAAAAAAGAATTGCTTAGAGCTAATTTTAGAGCAAATTAATAATATCAACAATAATAATTACTAATATGCATTGCTATTCTTTTAAGTCAAATTATATGTTGCTGTAAACCAGACCTAAAATATGACTTTCTCTACTAGTGAAAATCTTAATTAAAATGATGCATTTTAATATACTTTTGCTACATGATGTAAATTATTTCTCAGTACCTCGATTTTTATATTCTTCCCTTTAATATTCTTTGCTGTGCAGTGTTAAAGAGGAAGAAAATTGGTGATTAATAAAGGAGAGAACAGGTGGCTACACTGCTTCTAAAAGATCAGTAGTGTCATAATTTCTTAATTATTATTATACTCTGTAAGGGTTTTTAAATACATGATGATATATTTCCTCCTTCTACTAGCGGCACCCTATAGCTAGTGGCATTACATTTCATTTCAAATAATAATTAATGAGAAACAAGGTATCTCTATACATTTTATTCCTCCTGTTTTAGTCTCTTAAGTAACCATTCTGTCACATTTGTTATGCAAATGCTGCAGCGCTGCATGTAATTTCAGCAATATCGGAGACCGCCTCTCAGAATGCCTTGAAGTACTTTTTGGGAATTAACATTTTATTCCTGAAAGCAGAATTTTCCATATGCCTTTCAAAGACACAGATGAAAGCTGCATAATTGCTCTGTTTTCATCAAGGTGAAGGAACCAATGAAACATTGAAAGTATCAGACAATGGAGGGGAAAAATAAGCTTGTCTTTCCTCTGACGTGCTGGTGTATGTGAAAGGGTGCTAAATGTACAATTAGATACAGAGTACCTGCCATCTCCTTAATAACCACCCACTTAGTCGGATAAGTGTCCTGCCTGTCCAGATAAGGCCTGTGTTTGATTAAGGGAAATCATTCAGTGTAAATGCTGGCCTCTGTAGCCAATCAAAGACAGAGTCAGCTTGTCTATTATGGATCTGTCAATCTTGCCTGTTTGCTTATTAAAGTTTCTTTAGCAAACCTAGTGGCCTTCCTTTGGTATGCTAAGCAGGCCCAAACGTTGCTAACATTTTGGAGTGAAGTCACCCGCCTTTGAATGACTCTGGGAGAGTTTACAGGCCTTCCCCAATTTAGCAAAGCCGTTTTGTTCCAAAAGTTTGTTTGTAAGTCAGTTGTTTGGAACTTGAGAAGCATTTTCCCATGGAAACAATGTTACAAATGGTGGGAAGGTTCCCAGGCCTGCCCACAAAAGCCTATTTAACTGATAATATGGCTGGACTATAGGGCCCATAGCACTAGAAGGCCAGCCGCCATTAAGATTATTGTTTCTATGGGAAAATGTGATCTTGGGGCTAATTGTGGATGCCAGCAGTAATTCCCCAGCCCTGTCTAGCCTTTGGCAGCTGGAGCCTGGACACCCCAGTCTCCTCTTTCCTTCAGGCTTATGAGGTGGAAAGGTGCAAAGTCCTCAGGAACTCAAAGAGGGAAAACTTGGGAGGTCCAGGGTCTTTGGCAGAATAGTTCTGGAGGGTTAAGGTAGCTAGTTTAGCAAATAAAAATATTGGGTGCTTAGTTAAAGTTGACTTTCAGAGAAACAATGAATACTTTTTATAAAGGCCTCATGCTATAATTGGAACATATTTACCCTTTAAAAGGTATTTGTTGTTTATCTGAAATTCCAATTTAATCGAAGTCTGTATTTTTCTGACAACCCTAGATAGGGATCACAGACTTGGTGGTTTGCCATGGTTGCAAGGATGCAAGGACTCTGGAGCAGAAATGCAGGGTTTTAAGAAGGAAGGATGGAATCATCATAAGTCAGGGAGGGTTTCTAAAGGGAAGCTGCGGAACAATTCAGATAACTGAAGTTTATAGCCTTCAACTCAAGAATGCTTTTGATTTGAGCTCTTTCGGTTAGAAATCTTTCTAAACCATTGTACTTGCTTCTTTGCCTTTTTAAAAGAGTGAACATAAGTTCATTTTCATGATTTAAGAGTAACATTTTGGCTATAGAAGACTTCTGACTTGCTTGCAATATCTTGTCCTCCAGCTGGCGCACTCTGGGGGAAGCCAGCTGCCATGTTGTAAACTTCCTATGGCGAGATGCATATGACAAAGAACCAAGGGAGGTTTCTGGTCAACATCTTGCAAGGAATTGAATACTGTCAATAACTTCTTGAGTAAACTTGGAAATGGATCCACCCCACTGAGGCTGAACTGCAGCAGCAGTGACATCTTGACTGCAGCCTTGTGAGAGACTGAGCTAGGAGATCACTGTGTTCAAATTCCTGACCCACAGAAAGTTTGAGGTGATAAAGGCATGCTGTTTGAAAGCACTGACTTTTGGAGTTATTTGTTACACAGAAATAAAATAATATACCTTCATATACTTCTATGATTAATGTTTTACTCCACTTAGTTTATCACCATACTTGCGATATCTACACATCTATCAATTCTATTTATCCACCAATGTATTTTATTTGTTGTTGTTAATGTTATTGCTGTTTATGGCTCCATATCTTTTTTACTTCTAAATTGATGACTATGTTAGAGATGCCTGAGGATGTCAGAACACTGACCTTTGGATCATTAAATTTTTTGTTTTTGTTGTTTTGAGTTGGAGTCTCACTCTGTCGCCCAGACTGGAGTGCAGTGGCCAGGAGTGGAACCGCAGCCTCGACCTGCTGGGCTCCGGCGATCCTTCCGCCTCAGCCTTCCAAGTAGCTGGAACTACAGGCGCGCACTACCACGCCCGGCTAATTTTTTGATTTATTGTAAAGATGAGGTCTTGCCAAGTTGCCCAGGCGGGTCTAGAACCTGCGGGCTCAGGCAGTTCACTCACCTTGACCTCCCAATGCATGGGATTACAGGCTGAGCCACCGAGCCCGACATAGATAATTAAATTACTAGAGTGTTTTATTCTTCCTAAATTGTGGATCAAATACCAATAACTCTATAACCCAGAGACATTGTCCAATAATTTAACTTTGAAGGATGAGATTATTGTCTCCAAGCTGTCCTTCTCACCCTGCTTTGTGAATCTTTTTATCATGCATTCATTTATTTATTCATCTTTTTAACATTCCATATTAAGATGTTGCCACCTATCAATGCTTCAGTCGAAATTTTCATCTGATTAGTCTTTTGCACTTGCTATTGTCGCACAACAAATTACCCCAAATTTAGTGTCATAAAACAACAATTATTCATGTATTATGCTCAAGGATTAATGGGTCAATAACTTGAACAGGGCGTGGTGGGGATTGTTCCATGTGTTATTTATGGGGCCTCAGCTTGGAATACATATGACCAGGATAATTCGAACAGCTATAGACTGGAATTACCTGCAAAGTTATTCATTTATATATCTGACACCTAGGCTGTGATGTCTTGAAGAGCGGGCTCAGCTGAAACCGTTGACCAGAGTACCAACATGTAGTCTATCAGTATAATTTGGGTCTCATACAAAATGACAGCTATTTTCTGAGAGGGAGGATCCTGAGATAAAGCTTTCAAAGAGAGTGAATGTTCCAAGAGTGCTAGGCAGAATTGGCCTGGCCTTTTTTTTTTTTTTTTTTTGAGTTGGAGTCTCTGTTGCCCAGGCTGGAGTGCAGTGGCACACTTACCGCCACTCCAGCATCGACCTGCTGGGTTCCAGCGATCCTTTTGCCTCAGTCTTCCAAGTACCCGGAACTGCAGGCGCATGCTACCATGCCTGGCTATTTTTTTTTCTTTTAATTTATTGTAGAGATGAGGTCTCACCAAGTTGCCCGGGCTGATCTTGAACCTGCGGGCTCAGGCAATCCTCTCATCTCGACCTCCCAAAGTGCTGGGATTTTAGGCTGAGCCTTTTATAACCTAGTCTTGAAAAGTCACATAGTGTCACTTCTGGCATCCTTTAATTGTCAAAGAAGTCATGGTCCACCCAGATTCAAAAGGAGGGGGCATGGACTCTATATCCCAATGAGGAACATATCAAATAATTTGCAGCCATATTTTACAGCTACCATGCATCTAAATTTCTCTTAACTGTTCTCTGTGCCTACTAAAAAGATAGAATATCTTGGAAGACGCTGTCAAAATTATTTACTTGCCACTTTTAGACAATCACAGGAAATGATAGTTGACTCAGTAAACAATGTAATTTCCAAAACTACAGCTGTTATGATACTTAAGAAAAATTAACAGAAGTAACTGATGACTCATTTGCAAATTTAGGAATCAAACGTTGTTGATGTTATCTCAATTGCAAAGAAAGTCACAACTGAAACACAGAAAACTTCTCTTCCAGATCATGTTTCTATGGGTCTTTAAAGTGTATATGTATGTAAGAGTCCCACTATGCCCTTCAAGTTTCTCTTTTTATTCATCAATCAGCTCATTCAATATCTAGATCCAAACAACCTCTTCAAAAATGTTTGTTGAATAAATAATTGAATTCATGAGTAGATAAAATGATGAATACTTTGCACATCCAAAAAAAATATTTAGTGAAATAAGATTATTGGATTTGGGGTCTGGAAATGGAGAACTTTCACCAGATATGAGTAGCAAATTCTGGATTATTAGTTCAGGGATCCACCCATCCATCCTTGTTCAACATATATTTGGAACTTAGATCTAAAAAGACAGAAATTCAGTAGACAAGTAAAATATCTGATTTGTATAATAAAAATATTTAATAAGTACTATGAAGGAAAAAGCCAGGATATTGTGATATATAATCATGTGGAAACCTACTTTACAATAAATGATCAAAGGAAGTTTTTTTGAGGAGAAGACATTTACATTGAAACCGAAGGATTTGAAGGTAAGAGTGAAGTGAAGAATAAAAGAAAGACAGAGAAAACAGTATGATGAAGTCCCAGAGATAGGAGAGGAGTTTGGAGCATGGCTAAATTATAACAGACAAGGGAAAGAGTGTTAGTAGACAAAGTATTGGCTAGGGTAAGAAGTTTAGAAGACTTTAAGCAAGAGAGTCTATCATACTCAGTGATCTATCACAGAAACGATGTACTGAATACCTCATGTTCTCACCCATAAGTAGACCTTGAACATTTATCATAACACTACAAGAAAGGGATTGGCAATAGTGGAACACTGCCAGGGGAGGAGGGGCACATAACATCACCAAGGGTAGCTGATCCTAAACCAGGAAAAATGAGGACCAGTGGGAGGACCAAACTTCCCCTGTATGTAAACCACTTATGTAACTAATCCTGAATGTACCCCACATCTTTAAAATAATACATACACACACACGTAAAAGAAAACACCACACTGCTTTCCACAAAGGTTGAACTGGTTTACATTCCCACCAAAAGCACAGAAGCATTTCCTTTTCTCTGCAGCCTCAGAAAAAATAAAGTCATTCGATCTGACTTACATTTTTCAATGAACACACTTCCTTTATTCATATTTGATCATTAGGCTGTTTAGAATTATCAAATGCTGTGTTTTGGTTTTTTTATTTTTTTAGTTTTCGTCTGGTGGTTACTTTATTGGCTTTTTCTTTTTTCACTTTCTTAAAAAAATTCACTTATAACAAAATTACAAGAACAGTACAAAAATTTCAATATACCTTCACCTTGATTTACTAATAGTATTGCTAGCATTTTGTCAAATTATGTCATATTTTTTCTGAGAAAAGTGAGAGTAAATTTTTGGCATCATGCCCCTTTTTCTCCAAATAGCAATTAAAATTTATAAACATAGGTTTTTCTAGCTATTTTTTTCTTTTTGAATTCTTCTTGAATTGTATTGTGACCAGAGAAGTTAGTCTATATGACACTAATCCTTGAAAATATATCACAACGTATTTTACGGCCTAGTGCATAGTCAATTTTTGTAAAAGTTTTGCATTTACAATAATGCAGATAATAATTTAGAATAATGTGTATTCTAAAGTTGTTGGGTATAGCAATCCACTTTGTAAATCATGGAGTACAAATTTAGATTCTTATTGAGTTTGCTTGCTTGTTCTGACAATTAATAAAAAAGGTGTGTTCAAATATTGCCCTGTTCAAATCTTGCACTGATTACTGGTATCTCCTCCTGTTTACATCAATTTTTTGTTCACATAAACTTAGAGATTATATTATTTTGTACATATGAATAAAATGCTATCAAAAGTGCATGCAAGCATTTGTGCATATAAAATGTTATTTTTACATTATCTCATCCTCCTGATGAATTCAGTCTTTGATCACTATATAACAACCTTGATCAACTCTAGTGAGACTTTTTGTTTTATAGCATCTTTTGTATGACATTAATGTAGCAACATCAGATTTGTTGTATTTGTTGTAAAATCTTGCCTGACATTTTCTCCCAAACTTTATGTTTTCTTATGCTTTATATACATCTCTTATTAAACAATCATAATTTTTTTTGGTTTTCATGTATTCTGAAATGTCTGATTTTTTTCTGGAGCTTTTAGATATCTTACATTTAATGTAATTCATGGTATATCTGTATTTAAAGCTATGTTCTTATGTTGTGCTTTCACTTGATCCCAGCTGTTCCTCAATTATATTATCCTTCTTTCTTCTTTTGGATTGATTACTTCTTATCATTCCATTTTTCTATGTACATGCAGTTGCTATTCTTTTAATAATTCTTCTATAAATTACAACACACATTCTTAGTTTATAAAAATGTAAAATTTAACAAAATCTTTACCATACTTTAGTAAATGTAAAGACTTTCAACACTCCAATACGTTACTGTTTTGTGTATTTTAATTCTATGTTTAACACCTTATGACATTATTATCTTTGTTTTATGTAGTCAGTGTTCATTTATATTCAGCACTTTCTTATTCCTAATTTTTCTTGCATGTCAAACATTTAATCTGAGGTAACTTTCTTTTGTTTGATGTATGTACTTTGGAATTCCCTTCAGTGAGATCCTTAAGCACCCATTCCATCTTCCCTCTACTATCTGATATCCTCAGACTTTGAACCTGTCATGATGACCCCAGATTTCATTCCACGGGGTCTAACTCCTTACTGGTCTACTCTTTATTTTGGTTGCCTCAGTCTTATGTTTACTGTTGTTATTGACAACGGGGATGTTACAAGGACCTCAATGCATCACCTCGGTCCATTCCCAGTCCTCTGAGCTACAACTGTACAGCAGTAACCCAATTTTCTCCTGGCAATAGGGATCAATCGCCCTACACAATTTAGTCACCTCCTTCTCTGCCTCTCTATGTGTAGTATATTGAGGAACCCCAAATGACCATCAGGCAATCTAAATTTCTAATTTATCAACTCCTGTTCAAAAACTTACATGTAATTTTTCAGACTTGACCATAGGTGATTACAAAGGCTTTATCTGTCAGGTCTCACGGAGAAATCTTTCCTCTCCACACCAGATTTGTGCACAGCAAGGGAGTTGGAGTCAATGCTTCAGGCTCCTCTAACCGGTCATGCTCTTTGCATATTTGCTTTGTAAGCTGGACATCTTCACTCGTGGTCTCTTTATCTGAGGTCTTGGGCAGAGGTTTTCCTCTGGCACCTCTGCTGAGACCTCCTCATGGGAGGGGAGGAGAGGAAAGCCTTGAACATACTTTTCCCTACTCTAAGGGTTCAGTAATTTTCTCCTCTGAACCCTCCTCCTCTCCCCTATCCCAGGAGGATCCGTAAAAGTACCAGAGCCTTTTGTTCAGGCTCCCTCAAAAGTGAGGTGATACCCACGTCTGCACTGATCCACCTGGCCCTCAACCTGTATGCTATCCCGTGGGAGAAAATAAAACCACGAGTTGTTACTTCCTCTGATTTAGACTCTTGTTTACAGTGTCTCAGGAAATGATTAGAGGCTTGACTGTTTCATCTGTGACTGGCTGCTTTAATTGGCTTCAATGACACCTGGCAGTTCAGCTCTGTCTCCCAGCTTAGCTGAGCCCCTGACAATTGGAACCCTGATGACTGTATTCCCTAGTGGAAACAGCCTTCCCTTGGGTACCAGCACTTCCAAACCCACTAAGTTGAACGTTTCAGGGGTAGGAAGTATAATTATGCAATGTGTAATAGTGATCGAGGTCATTTCTATTTCTTCCTTTTGATTTCCAGACCTGAGTATTCTGGCTATGGAGGAAAATCACCGTATCTTGGCTATTGTTTTAAAACATAAACTGCATCCTATGGACCAGTACTTCAATTTTGTAGAGGTTTATCTCTGCAATTTCCAAAGAGTGCTGACAGATGAAAAGTATGAGTCTAGTAGCACATCTAGAAGCTAGAGAAATAAATCCTTCAGTCCGGAAGGCAGATCTGGGTAATACATCTAAACAACCACTACAATCTATCTCTTCTGCCATTTATTTATATAAATTCTAGGAAAAGCAACTTCAGAACTCTGGTGGGCCTATTTTCCTGGGGAAAATTTGTGAGAGAATCATTGGTGAGACAAATTATATCCCCTGCTGCAGGAGCAGCTAGTCTTGAGTTCACAGCTGATATTTAATGTCTATCTCCTCTAGTCATCTTTCAAGATTCTTCTTGACCTCAGTAAGTACTTCTACTGGTCTTGATGGCATACCTGGTGATGTGACTGAGATTTTATCTTTGATGTGTCTGAACTCCTGGTCACCATTCTCTTTAGGTTGTGCTTGCTAATCTTGTATATATACCATCAAAATGAGGCAACCAGCTGGGTCCAAGTTCTATACATATTCTTCTATAGTTCTATTGTACAACAGCATCCTTCTCTCCTCCTGATGGTGAGAGTCAATTACTACTCCCAGCATTATGACTTATATGGCCTTATAGCACAAGAAGCATGAATTGTCTAGGCTGCAGTTGTAGCTTACGGCTCAATGGGACTCTCACTATGTCCCTAGTGGAAGTGTTTCCCTTTTAAGAACCATGACCTCTAAATCCACAGAACCCAAAGTTGCCACAGGGAACACAAATTCTCCAAGAGGGACCACTCCTGCCTTCACCCCTTAAATCCAGATTCAATGTATCCTACGTATTGGGGATACAACACCATATGAAGGTCTTGATATCGTACACTTCATCGTAACTCAAGGAATCATCTTCGAACTATCACTTCTGTTGTGCCCTCAACAGACTGCACTCTGTCAGACTGGCAGCATCTGTGTAGTACAAATGTGCTATGACCAGTAGGTCTCATGGTCATGGACCCTCTTCAGCACCTCCTTTGCTGTAAAGTGCATCCCTCGGTTTAATGCAATGTTTATACAATTCCATGCCAGTGAATCACACATGCTTGTGCTGTCTGAGGTCATTTCTAGAAGATATTTCTATTTTTATCAAAAGAAATCACTTGTCAAATTAATCATTCTTTCCTGGTGGAAGCGTTTCAATGTAGGCAACTTTCTGCAAAGTGGTTGGTCATTTCCTCAAGGTACCATATTGAGGACTAAGCATTGGCCTCTGTTGCTGGCAAGTTGGGAATTGTGTGGTGGCGGTAGCTAAATTAGACTTGTGAGTGGGTGCCCATGCCAGTGAGTCCATACATAGCTGCCATCTCTGCCATATGGCTGTTCTTTTTAATGTATCCATTGTGCCAGCACTGGGGTAACACTGACCTCAGCTGATCTAGTCATTTTGTCTCCCTCATGATTTTGTGCCTCTTTTATAGCAGATGTTTTCTGATGGACTTTAACATGAAATATACAAAGTCTTTTACACTTCATGCTCACTTCTACAAGTTCATTCATATCTCCGATTTCCTTGTCCTCAATCTTACAATTTGCCGGTCTCTGACCAACCGATGAATCCGTTGGCAATTCCTTGTGAGTCTTTATATAATAAACTTCAGGACAATTTCTTCCAAATAGAATTAATGATCAGTTTCACCACCCAAAGCTCTACCCGTTGGGAGAACTTACCTTCACTGTTGTATTTTAAGACCTCCCCAAGTGAACTAGAGTACAGCCATGGTCTGTTTTCAGCTTGCATCCTTGTATTGAACAAATTCATCTGTGAAACTAGCCCGGTAATGTTCCTCTTCCATCAGCTGGTCTTGCAATGGATTGCTGCTGGGTACACCTAACCTTATGATTTGGTAGGTTTCAAAAAAGCCAGCTTATGTAGAGCAGTGCAACTCTGGCTTCATGGTCACTTAATGCCTCATGTTCAGACACTTCATCTCTACCAAGGCCCAGT
This sequence comes from Tarsius wallacei, assembly GCA_963574415.1. Classification (NCBI taxonomy): domain Eukaryota; kingdom Metazoa; phylum Chordata; class Mammalia; order Primates; family Tarsiidae; genus Tarsius; species Tarsius wallacei. Next base: position 240 of record CAUYQG010225147.1, on the reverse strand, counting down.
AGCATGCCAACAACTATTTTATAAAAGTTGTACAATTCTTCACCATAGATGGCATGGCCTTGCGCTATAATCCTAGAAGTTTCTGTTGCAATTCTCCTATTGGGCTTGCCATAAACCCAAGTGACACAAGAGGCTCCCATTTGGCCTGTTCTACTATGATACCTCTTTTTTTTTTTTTTTTTTTTTTTTTTTTTTTGGAGTCTCACTATATTGCCCAGGCTGGAGTGACTTTGCATGCTG
>CAUYQG010225145.1:0-11696 GCA_963574415.1 Tarsius wallacei | reverse complement strand
TGGTGGCTCAGCCTGTAATCCCTGCACTTTGGGAAGCCGAGGCAAGAGGATTGTCTGAGCCTGGGGGTTTGAGACCAGCCTGGGCAACTTGGTGAGACCTCGTCTCTACAATAAATCACAAAAACTAGCCAGGCGTGGTGGCGTGCACCTGTAGTTCCAGCTACTTTGAAAGCTGAGACAGAAGGATCGCCTAAGCCCAGCAGGTCAAGGCTGTGGTGGCCATGAGTGTGCCATGGCACTCTAAGCCTGGGTGACAAGAGTGAGACTCCAACTCAAAAAAAAAAAAAAAAAGACAGACAATAACAAGTGGTGGAGAGGATAAGAGAAACTGAAACAATCATCTATTGCAGGTGCATATTTAAAATAGTACATTTCATATTTGAAAACAGTTTGGCAGTTTCTTAAAAATTTAAGCATAAATTTACCACAACCCAGCAGTTCCATTTCTGGTATCTACTCATGAGAAATGAAAACGTGTGGTCACACAATTTATATGTGACTATCCATAGCAACATTATATATTTTTGTCAAAAACTAGAAATAATTTAATTTTTTATTAATTGGTGAAAGGATAAACAAAACATAATGTATAATGGAATACAATTTGGCAATAAAAAAGAAAAAAGTACTGATACATGTACAACATAAATGAACTTTAAAAACATTATGGAAAATTAAGGCAACTAGATAAAGCAGCCTACATATTGGATGATTTCATTTACATGAAATGTTCAAAAGAGCCAAATGTATACATATAGAAAGCAGAATAGTGTTGCTTAGGGTCAAGATATGTGAATAAGAATTGACTGCAAATGGACACAAAAGAACTGGTTAAGGTGGAAATGTTCTAAAGCTGGATTGTGGAGATAATTGCACAACTCTATAAATGTAATTATAGCCTTATATACTTAAAATAGGTGAACCTTATTGCATACTTAAAATTATGCCTCAATAAAGCTATAAAAAACAAATAACTAACAAGGAATAGGGGATGGGGAAATATAGATGAAGTAAGTTTGGCAATATGTTGATAATTTTTAAATATGGGTATATTAACAACTTCTTGTTGCATAAGAAACTGCCCCCAAAACTTAATGGCTTAAAACAAATATTTATTATTTCACAGATTCTGTGCTTCAGAAATCCAAATGCGGTGTAGTTGGATATCTCTGATGCAAGGTCTCTTAGAAGTTGTAGTCAAAATGTCAGCCAGGGCTGAGATCTCATCTGAACTCAAATTGGGCAAGATATACTTCTAATCTCACTCACAGGGCTGTTGGCAGAATTGTTCCTCCTTGTCTGTTGGACTAAGGGTGACAGTTTCTCAGTGGTTGTTAGCTTTGGCTAAAACAAAACAAAACAAAAAAACAACGAAAAATATACCACAGACTTAAAGATAAAACCTCCCTCAGGTCCTTGCCATGTGGGCCTCTCCATGGGGAAGCTTATAATATGGCAACTAATTTCTCCTAAAGTGAGTGAGCAAGAGAACAGGAAAGAAAACATACAAGATAAAAAACGCCTTTTGTTACCTAATGTCAGAGTGACATTCCATCACTTTTGTTGTATTCTATTAAGTAACTATGTCCAGCCCACATATATGAGAAGATTACAAAGGGGCACAAATACCAGGACCAACTTAAAGCTGCCTACCATAATAGGTGATTCCTTCCAGTTTCATGCATATTTTAAAAGTTTTCATAATAAAAAGTTTAAATATAAAGCAAAAAATACTATTTGCAGGAACTAAATGTAAGTAAGCATTTAATATGTTTAACAAAATTTAGGAAGCTCTTTTACAAAGTAGCAAAAGAAGAAAAATGCCATTAAATGAAAAAATAATAACATAGTTATTTTAACATTTACTGACCACTTACCACATACCAGACACTGTTCTAAATACAACTTGTTCTAATTAATGTAATTTAATTCTTACAATAATCCTCTGTTGTATGTACTACTATTATTGCAATTTTGAAAGTGAGAAAATGGGACACATAGGAGCTAAATAAATTGCCCAGGGTCACATAGCTAGTAAATAACACAGCCAAAAATTTCCCTGGGTGGTAGAGAGGGAAGTGAGGATTAGAAAGTCGATGGGGAATACATCAGAATTTTAAAATTGGAAATTATTGGCAAAGATAATTAAGATTTTTTTGTGCTACCATGTATTGTCTTATTAATGTTTAAATTATTACTACACAATTTGTATATAAGGATATGTTATCATGTCTAAAATAACTAAATGGTCTTACTCTCCTTTGTCAAGATAGGGTCATTAGAAAGACAATTTTATTCTATGATTCACCTTCTATTTAAAGCATCAGCATGAATTATCTGCAGATACGAGCAATCTTTAACAATTAATCTAATTTCTTCATTTTTACATTATCACAAATGTGGCCAGCTGTTCTTTTTCAATTATCCTTTGTTCTTCCACCAAATCATATACCTTCATCAATCTCTGATCAGTTGACACTCTAAGACTTCCTTTTCACATGTTTCACTTTCCCAGTGTCAAATGCCAAATAATAACTTGTTTGGATATAATACTTTGAGTTTATAAAATATTTTTATATACATTATCTCATTTGACCCATCTCACAATGAGCTTGTGATGAACTTGACAGTTTACTATATTATGCTATATTTAGATTATGGTGATATTAATAACGACTATGTGGTGATGAGCTCAAAGCTAACACCCAGACTTTTGTTTCACAGTCCAGGGCTCTTTCTTCCCAGTACCAACTAATTTCCTCCAAATGGGTTTTGGACTTTAGGATACCAGAAATTACTAGCTAGCTTAAGTAATTAAATATCAGTTTTAAGTGAAAAAGAAAGAAAGAAAGAAGGAAAGAAAGTGCATATTATTAGGATAAAGTTCTGAGGCTATAAAAGGTATTAAAATGACGAGAAAGAAATTATCAAGAAAATGGAATTATGAAATATGGTTGAGGCCCACAGACACTGTAATTCAGAAATAAAGAGATCTATATCTTACTAAATTCCCTAAAAATATATGATTGATACTGAAACTTTGTGCACAGCAAGATATAAAGTCACCTAGACGTTTATAATTCCAGACAATGAATGTTGTAAATATATGAGTTTGCCTGTCCAGTATCTTTTTTACTGGAAAACACCCGCCTAACATCTTTGGTTTCTCAGAAATTTGAAATTGGATTAAAGCATTTCAATCTCAGGCTAAGACGGACTCTTCACTTTCTACTACATGACCTGGGGATCTGAGAAATCTGGTATATTCAAAGAATATGGAATGGATAAGCAAAGAGAAGCAGAGATGAGATATAAGAAATTCTGAAGTGCTCTAATCCCTGATCCCAGTTTCACAAAATTCCCTTCCGTACTTGACACTATTTCTAATCTTAAACTAGACTAGCTTAACTTGGTTTTTGTCACTTGTAATCAAAGACCCAATTAACACATTACTCAAATAAACAGTATACATATAATAAATATTAACTAGAATTACAGTCAAAACTTACTCTCTTACATTCTTACAGTGAAGGGCTTATCTTTCTCATGTTTAAATTTCTCTGAATAATCATCAAAAATACCTACCCAAGAGCAAATATTGGAAAAAATATCCTCAACATAATATTAAATGGAAATTCTAAAAAAAACCTTGAGGTATATAAATACACTGTACATAAAATAAGAAAGATCCTTTATGTCTACATAACAAAAGATTAAATATTAAACCTTTTTTTCTGGAGCAATAATCAAGACTATTAAATGTTTTGCTTTGGGAGGATGAAGAACAAATTCTGTATCTTCATGTACAATTTTGTCTAATAATGTACTTTTTACAGAATGCTAACAAAGGTTATCTGTATTATCTTATTTAAACATTTAAAATACTTTTCTGAATTAAAAAAAAATCTAATAATGTTTACTTTTTAAACGTAGCAAAAAGAAATAAGCTATTTTTTGACAAACAATTAGATAAAACCACTGAAAATGCATAAGCCCCAAAGGAAAGCCCTTTATACATAAGGGGCATCCAAATTTAAGGAAAACACCCCAAGGCTAAAAGAAGACTATTTGAGCAATTATCTCCTTACTTGACCTAAATCTATTCCAGGCTCACTAGTTCTTTTTCAAATGCACTTCAATTCTTAGATTAATTTGCACTTCACTTAACAGTAAAGTCTGAGATTCCTGTGGTTCCTTCTTACTCTTTCTAAAGAAAAGAAAGAAAGAGAACAGAAGTAGGCTGAATTGTCAGTCATAAAGAGAGGTTTGCAGTAAACCAAATGAAGGTGAGTATAACTAATAAATTAACTGTACTTCAACACTGTAAAACAAAAAACCTTCAGTCTATTTGAACAAAAAAAAGAACAATTATGAAGTGGTATGTTTTTAAGCCATATGTGACCACATAGAGCCACATAATGACAGCAATCTGTTGTGCCAACATTTTCTTTTCTTTAGGTCCAGGATTATACAAAAGAATATTTTTTTGCAATAAACTCATGTGTGCAATTCATCCATGCTATTTTATTTAGAATTTCTCTTTTCTGAGATAGCCTCCTGGGACATGCATCTCATTTTCATGAGGGTCCCTGAGAGACTTGAGCATACAGTATTTACTTCAGTACAATATCAACAACATATTGCAGAACATTTCATCTAAAATAATAATAGAAAATGTTGAGCCATCTTTCCATTTGGAAAAATAGATCTGGAAGAATGTGATGTCTGACGAAAGCCACATTGCTTAAACACATTGTGCCATCTCAGTTTGCTTTGGGAATTGTCTTAGTCCGTTTTCTGCTGCTATAACAGAATATCACAGACTCGGTAATTTATAAAGAACAGAAGTTTATTCGGCTCAAGGTTCTGGAACTGGGAAGTTCAAGAGGATGATGCTGGAATCTGGTGAGGGTCATCCCATGACAGAAGACATCACATGGTAAGGAAGTACATGAGACAGAGAAAAATGGGTGACAAACTTATTCTTTCATCAGGAGCCCACAACTGTGATAACAGTATTGAATCTGTTCTTGAGGGTAGAACCCTCATGGCATAATCACTTCTTAATGGCTCCACCTCCCAATATCATTACACTGGCAATTAAATTTCAACATAAGTCTTGGAAGGGACATTCAAATCATAGTAGTAATTCAAGAGAATGTTATGTATATAATGTTAAAGAATGGAAGAATGATAATAGATAAAAGACTATACAACACTAGGGAAGAGAAAGTTAACAGACGTCTACATACAGTGCCTGACAGAGTAAAGAAGAGCACTATAAGGTTAGCTGGTATAAAATGTCAGGATTTGTAGATACTTCTATAAAGTAGACTGCAACTGAAATTAGTATCCCAATTGTCAAGTTCTTCCCATAACCACTTCCTCAGTGGCACTGTCAATCAAACATCTAACCTGCTATGGTCAACATAAAATAATAAGTGTGTTATACATGTGTGTCTGTGTGGAGAGAAAGAGAGTGAGAGGGAGAGACACACACAAACACACACACACACACACACACACAGAGAGAGAGAGAGAGAGAGAGAGAGAGAGAGAGAGCACGATTTAGTATTATAAAGTATTGGCTCATGGGAATATGGAAGCTGAGAAGTCCCCTAATCTGCTGTCTGAAAACTGGAGACCTAGAAAGTCAGTGGATTAATTTAAAGCCAGTGGTGCAGATTTCAGTCCAAGCCTGAATGCCTGAGAATTAGGAGTGCTGAGGGCAGGAGGAGGTTGACGTCTCAGCTCAAGCAGACAGGCAGAAAGTGAGGGAAGAATTCTCTCTTACTTCACATGTTAGTTGTATTCAGGATTCCAACAAACTGGATGATGCTTAACCACAATGGAGAGGACAATATGCTTTACTCTGTTTACCAATTCAAACATTAATTTCTTTTGGAAACACCCGCATAGATACACCCATAAATAATGTTAACTAGGTATTTGGGCATCCAGATGTTGGGATCCAATCAAGTTGATGCATAAAATTCACTATCACAGGGGACAACAGGACAACAAAGGAAAATAACTCATTTACCTATTCTGTGATTCAAGTTTTTCTTTCAACCATGAGAATATCTACCAGTTAACAAATGAAAACTATGTATCATATAAGTGATAGAAGTTAATAAAATTTCCCTTCCTCTTTGTTGGTAATAACAGTCTATAGGAATAAGATTTCCTAAGATTCAGAAACATTTTCATCTCCCAAAGGATTATTTTCACTGGCCACTAACGACTGAGATTTTCAAGTATGAGAGCACTGATGACAATAATTGACTTGCTAAAAAAAAATACGTTCTCTGCTAAGGATTTTACATGTATTATCTGATTTAATCTTCACTATAATTTCATAAGGCTTGCTCTTTCATTTTTGGTTTTCAAGGAAGAAATCTATAGCACAAGGGATTAAGTAACTTGGACAAGAAAATACAACTACTAAATGCCATATAACACCAGGGCTTGAACCCTGGCATGTTAGCTCCAGAGTTTGGGCTTATAACTACTACACTAAAATATCACAGCAAAGGTATAGAAAAAAATGAATAAAAAATTCCACTATTTTGATTTACTAGACACAAGACAGAACCTTACAAATATACAGCCAAATGTACAAACTACTTAAGTCTGATTTTTACTGCTATCTATTACATTTTAAAAATATAGATGGTTCTGTTTCCTACTATAAGGATACTAACTTTAAGCTATTTGTCCAAGAGTAGTATATTCATGCTAATTTAGCAATTCTCTCATTTGCAATCAAAATAAAACACATTTGAGATGGTTTTACTTGGTTAGAAACTGAATCTATAGTCACAAATAAAAGGTAATTGGCTCATTCATTATTTCCAAATAACTGAATTAAACAACCACAAATATTAAATAGGTGTGTTGTGTGAAGTATGCATGCAAACTTCAATTCACAAAGGAATTACACTTTACAAATCTATTTTGAATGTTGGTTAGGTTAACCTATTGAGCTAGCAGTATACCCATACATATGTTTGTTATGAAAAAAGAGTAGAAAGCAGTTGTTAAAATCTTAGTAATTAAACAACAATAACAAAATAATTGTATTTATAGCAATGAAAGAAGCTTTTTATTTCAAACCATAATGCTTGAGGAAAAACAAGTTTAACAGAAGAAATGATGAGGAAGTAAAAGAGGACATTATGGGATACTGAAGGGTCATCTCAGGCATTTTAAGAATCTTGAAAGTTAGATTCAGCCACTCTAGAATTTTAGAGATTAAATAATTCAACTCTGCTTTATTTGTATGAAAACTGAGGACCATGATTCTTCATTATATATAATTTCATTTCTGAGCAGTTTGTTGCTATCAAGGGCACGAGAAATGGTTTGGTATAGTGAGGGGTTGTTGAGGTGGTTAGACTAAAAGGTTTAGGAATGATGGGGAGGAGAATTATGCACCTAGCATATGAACAGAGGTGAATGACAAAGTCCTATTGTGGAAAACTCGTTTTGTATGCTCCTGCTATATTTTTTGTGTCTGGAATTAAAATGAATTATTCTCCATTTAATATTCTATTTTAAAATTAAAAATTTTGATCCCAGCATAACATAACACAGCTTTCCAAAGAAGGCTCTGACATCAAGTGCCTGCTTTCAAATCATGATTCTATCATTTATAAGCCTTGTGACCAAGAGCAGGAAACTTATCTTTCTGTATCTCAGTCTCCCTATTTATTAAAAAATGGAGGATAGAATAGTATTATGAGAATTATAGTAAGTACTGTCCTAATCCATGTAAATCACTTATAATAGCACCTAGAACATCTTTTTGCTCAAGAAATATTACCTTTCATTATTATTTTTATTATTGCTATTAATACTATCAAGACTAGTCTTTATTATCCATTGTCTGAGACATGTTTTTTAATGATTTCTGAATAGGTCCAAATAATAACAGTGTGTGCAATCCACATGTACAAGCTCACTAGTTTGGAGTACTAAACTTCAAAATACCAAAGCAAAGTAACCAGAGCAGTTATTTCAATTATTAACTGAAAATAAATCAGATAATGTTAACCTTCCTGTTTGGCGAAAACTAAAGAAATAAAAATTATGTTAAAATCACTCAAATGTTGATGATCATAAATACCTAGATCTTTAGAAATATTAAATGACTAAATTTTTAACTTTTTCAGTGAAACTTAACACTTTCTTTTTTATTTGAGTTGGAGTCTCACTCTTGTCACCCAGGCTGGAGTGCAGTGGCATGCTCATGGCCATCACAGCCTTGACCTACTGGGCTTAGGCGATCCTTCCATCTCAGTCTTCCAGTAGCTGAAACTACAGATGCACACCACCATACCCAGCTAGCTTTTGTGATTTTTATCGTAGAGACAAGGTCTCACCAAGTTGTCCAGGCTGGTCTCGAACCCCTCTCGCCTCGGCCTCCAAAAGTGCTGGAATTATAGGCTGAGCCACCGCACCCGGCCTAAACTTAACACTTTCAAGTAATTCCAACTCATTCCTTTCCATTTTGTAGAAACTAAGAGACACCACAAACTTCAATTTCTGAGGAACAAAAATTCTTCTTTTTTTGTCATTCACTATATTAAAATTATCAATCAACTTTTCCCCATAATTAACATTCAGATAGTCTATGGACTTCAAAGTCCACTCATGATTGACAAAAGAAAAACTTTTGACAAATGAGCAATAGAAAAAGAGTTACCTGAATCTAGAAAAAGTGTCTACCAAAAGCCTACAGCATTTATCATACTTAATAGTGGAATATTAAAGGCTTTTACTCTAAGACCAAGAAAAATAAACTGTCATTATTCACAGGTGATATAACTATGCATGCAGTAAAATCCAAAACAGTTAATAGGTACATAATTAAAATTGATAGGTGAAGTAGCAAGGTCATTATATGCAAGACCAAAATTCAAAATTAAAATTGTATTTCTATATATCAACAACAAATAATTTGATGCTATTGTGTTATGGGCTGAACTGTTTCTTCCCAAAATTTGTATGTTGAAATTCTAAACCCCAGTACCTTAGCTTGTGAGGCATTGGGAGAAGAGGTAATTTTTTTTTTTTTTTTTGAGTTGGAGTCTCACTCTGTCACCCAGACTGGAGTGCAGTAGCCGCTCCCAGCCACCACAGCCTCTACCTGCTAGGCTCCAGCGATCCTTCCGCCTCAGCCTTCCAAGTAGCTGGAACTACAGGTGCACACTACCACACCCAGCCAATTTCTTTTTTTGATTTATTGTAGAGATGAGGTCTTGCCAAGTTGCCCTGGCGGGTCTCGAACCCGCGGGCTCAGGCAATCCACTCACCTCAGTCTCCCAAAGCGCGGGATTACAGACTGAGCCACCAAGCCCGGCTAGAAGTGGTAATTAATGTAAATGTAAAATGAGGTTATATGAGTGGGCCCTAATTTAATATGACTGATATCCTCAAAATTATGAAGAGGAGATTAGAACACAGACCTGCTTGCAGACACAGAGAAAGACATTTAGAGACTTAGAAGAAGGCTATCAATGAGTCAAGAGGAGAAGCCTCAGAACAAAACCAACGCTACGGAAACCTTGATCTTAAACTTCTTGTCTCCAGAACTGTGAGAAAATAAACTTGTTATTTAGGGTACCCAGTTTATAGTACTTTGTTGTAGTAGCCCTAGCAAACTAATACACATTGGCACTAGCATCAAAAAAATTCAGACATAATTCTGAGTAAGGCATGACTTCTACATAGAAAACTTTAATACACTATACAGAGGAAATAAAGAAGGCCTATAAAGATGAAGGGATGTACTACATTCATGGATTGAAGACAATATTCTAATGATATTAATTATCAAATTAATCAATAGATTCAGTATAATCCTACTCAAAACTCCAGCAGATTATTTTTGTAAAAACTTGATTCTAAAAATATCTGAAAAGTCATGGCACACTTAAAAAGAATAAAATTGGAAGAAATTATAAAATCAGAAAGCAAGACATATAAAGCTGTACTAATTTAAACAGTTTTCTAATTATACAGGAAGAAGCAAATTAGCCTATATAAGAGAATAAAGAGTTCAGAAACAGATTCAGACATAAATGGTTACGTGCTTTATTACAAAGATGAGAACACTGTACTGGGATCTTTTCAGTATATAATACTGAGACAAATTAATATCCACATGGGAAAAAAAAATGAATCCTTACCCCATCACATACCATATACAAATCAATTTCAAGTATATCTTCATGATTTGAGGGTAGGAAAAAATTTCTTAAACAATGCATACAAATGTCTTATCTAATTATATGGGAAAAATTTGGTAACTTGAAGTATTTTTCTAACTAAAAGAGTTAAAATGTATTTTTCTACTACAAAATGAAAGATACTAGAGACACATCTATCTGACAAAAGACTTGTATTAAAAATATAGAAAACTATTACAAATGAATCTGAGAGAACCACATAGAAAAATGGGCACCAGACTTGACTAAGCACTATCCAAAAACGATTATCAAAATGGTCAGCAAACATATGAAAAAATGTTCAATCTCATCAATGAAATGCAAACTAAAACGACAATGCATGACATTTACGTATCACCAGAATGAGTAATATTTATTTATTTATTTGTTTATTATTTTATTTTTTAGAAAGCAGGATTTATTGTGAGGACTGAAAAGCTCCAAGAGTGGGAAGGAGGCAGGGGAGGTTGCCATATTATTTATTTATTTTTTAAAGTGGTCTTGCTTGCTATGTGATGGCAAGGATGTGAAGCAACTGAAACTTTCATATATTGCTGAAGAGAATGCCAACTGGTATAACCATCTTGGAAAACTGTATAGCAGGACCTACTAAAGCTGAACATATGCATATTGTTTGACCCAGCAAACTTGACTCTTGTACATTCTTTTTTTTATATAATCAATATTTTTAATTTTGATATTGTGGGGTACAGTTAAGGGTTAGGTATACAAATATGCTTCGTTCAGGCACCCTTTTTGATAAGAGGTGTCTCCCTGTCTGCAGACGGATATTGACTACCGTTAATCCCATCTCCCTTCCCCTCCCCGCCCCCATAGTTTCCTACCACTGTCAGTCCTTTTCTGATAGTATTACGTTGGATGTTCAAGGTCCACTATATGAGTGAGAACATGTGATACTCAGATCTTTGTTTCTGTGAGAGGTCACTCAGTATTATACACTCTAGTTCCATCCAGGTTGCTGCGAAATTCATGATTTTGTTCTTTTTTATGGCTGCATAGTATTCCATCATGTATATGTACCACATTTTTTTAATCCAGTCCTCTTTTAATGGACAGCATGGTTGCTTCCAGGCTCTTGCTATTGTGAACAATGCTGTGACAAACATACGTGTGCAGGTATCTTTTTTATAGAGTGATTTGAGTTTAGAGCTTTTTAGGAATAGTCATACTGTTTTCCACAGAGGTTGCACTAGTTTGCACTCCCAACAACAGTGTAGAAGTGTTCCCTTTTCACCACACCCTCTCCAACAACTGTTATTTTTTGAGTTATTGATAATTGCCATTCTGACTGGAGTTAGGTGGTATCTCAGAGTGGTTTTGATTTGCATTTCCCTGATGATTAGTGAGGTTGAACATTTCTTCATCTGTCTGTTGGCTGCTCGGATGTCTTCCTTTGAGAAGTGTCTGTTCATATCTTTTGCCCACTTTATAATGGGGTTGTTT
>CAUYQG010225140.1:0-13768 GCA_963574415.1 Tarsius wallacei | reverse complement strand
CCACTCAGGCTCTGACAGCCCTCAGAGTACAAGCATTATGACTGACTCTAGGAATCACAGCCCAGGGAGTCTGTGAGTCTGTATTTAAAACACAACAGTTGGCCGGGTACAGTGGCTCATGCCTGTAATCCCAGCACTTTGGGAGGCCGAAGGGAGAGGACTGACTGAGCCCAGGGGTTTGAGACCAGCCTTGGCAACTTGGTGAGACCTCGTCTCTACAATAAATCAAAAAATTAGCTGGGCACGGTGGCACATGGCTGTGGTTCCAGCTACTTGGAAGGCTGAGGCAGAAGGATCGCCTGAGCCCAGCAGGTCGAGGCTGTGGTGGTCATAAGCGTGCCACTGCACTCCAGCCTGTGCGACAGAGTGAGACTCTGACTCAAAAAAACAAAACCAAAAAAACACAACAGTCTTTGGGGGCTGCACCTCCAACCTCCTTATGCCTCAGCCAGAGGAACAGAACCTGGTCTCCATCCTGTCCCACACTGCACCCCAAAGAGGCAAAGGGGATGACCCAAGTTCATCCAGCCCTATACACCTGGAGCTGTCTCTCCCACCCTCGAAAGAAGCAGAGCAAACTGAGAATGGTGACTCTTCTTAGGCCCATCAGGGAACTGGGGTCACAAGACAGATGACAGAGATAGACAGGCAGAGACAGAGAATCACACTTGCTAGAACAGAAGCCACTGGAGACAGGAACTGCTAGGAACACTTACAAGGTTACTTCAAGGAATCGCTGGAAGTGGAGTGCAGACTAGCTTTAGAGTTAAAAACTTCTAGGGGCCTAGTCTTAGAGTAAGTGGGGCACCCGCTTGTGAGTTTTACTTTCAGAAACTCCACCAGGTTCTCAAAGTGAAGACTGGAGAAAAACTATCTCATGCTTGGGTGGGGGGAAAAGGAACCATTTCTGGAACACAGCTAATATATATGAAGCACCTACTGTGTTCCCAGTTTTGGCAAGGCACCATGGGAGGTGAGTGGGGGCACCATGGAAGGAGACTGTGTGGCCCCTGCCCCCAGAAGCTGTGCGACCAGTTGAGGAAGACCTAGTCCAGCACTGTGAAGTCAGGGAAGATTTCTTGGAGGAGGTGGTGCCAAGTCAGTCTTTGTGTCTCCTCCAGCTTAGAGCCACAGTATGTCCTGCATGGCTGACTCCCCCCTCTCCTCAAACCTCCTCCACCTGCGCCCCCATCCAAACCCTCAGCCAAGGATCTCTTTCTCATTTCACTGAGGAGAGAGCAGAAACCCACCCACCATCTTCCCCTCACCCCTTGTACATCAAATCCAGCTTTTCCCCAGGGACTGAGGGTCAAGGGTCCACGTTTCTGGCTGAGACAACTCCGCTCCCTCCATCAGCCCCACCCCTGGGATGACCTAGCCCAGCACTGTGAAGTCAGGAAAGACTTCTTGGAGAAGGTGGTGCCAAGTCACTTCTTCACAGATTAGCAGGATACAGCCAGGAGAAGAGGCAGGTAAGGACAACAGAGGCAGAATTAGTAGAAACAACATTACATGTGTATATTTTGGGACACTGATGAAACACCCTAACCATGATGACAACGCCTCCTTGCTCAGAAGCACTAAAAGCTTCTGACACTAGCCCCTGTCTGGCTTCAGACACCTCCTCTGGTCATCTTAACACTGACCCTGAGCAGCCTGGCAGAGCCACAATGGGCTCCTGTCCCTCCCCTACCTCCAGGCAGCCTAAAAGCGTGTGTAGAGTGGGTGTCCTTCTTGGTCAGGTGACATGGGCAACCAGTCTGGGAGTTCCCTATGAGTCACAACAGCACTCATCATCAGATGTCTTCCTGTCCTGGCCCGCTCTCACGCCAGCCCCCTTGACCATCCTGTAGTCCCCTCCTCTGACAGCAGAAAGGGTTTTCTAGCCATTTACAGGACACTGAGCACATGCTGGACACCTTAGTGAGAGCTTTCCACACTGCATCTCCGCCACCGGAAGACAGAGGGAACCGAGGCTCTCTCATCATCCTCTTTCCCAAAGCTGCCGTCTAACCTAGCAAGGCGAGCCCGCGCCAACACCCGGAAAGGAAGCGGTCCTGAGCGCTGTCCGTGGTGCTGAACCCACGGGAACGGCCCAGCGGGTCCTCCCACCCAGGAACTCCAGGGCTCCACTCCGGTCTCACCCAGGAGAGGGCGCAAATGAGTTCTACTTCATTTCCAGAATCTATTTTGGTTAAAACCAAAACTTTTTTTTATTATGCTTTTAACTGACACATAATAATTGTACATATTTTGGGTAACTGTATGGGTTTTTTTAGTACACGAATACGCGGTGGGGAATCTTTTATTTTTAGAGACAGGTTTCACTTTGTTGCCCAAACTGGAATGCAGTGGCAGAGATCACACAGCTCACTACAGCTCGACCTCTTGGGTTCTGGTAATCCTCCTGACCACCCTCCCAAGTAGCTGGGATGACAGGTAATAACACCTGGCTTTTTTTGTTTTTTTGGTAGAGACAAGGTCTATGTGGCCAGGCTGGTCTCGATCCTCTCACGTCGGTTTCCCAAAGTGCTGGGATTACAGGCGTGAGCCACCACGCCCAGCCCATGAATACATTGTGTAACAATCAAATCAGGGTACTCAGCATATCCATCACCTCATTCACCTATTATTTCTTTGGTGAGAACATTCAAAATCCTCTCTTCGAGTTATGCTGAGCTATACAATACCAAATCATTGACCACAGTCATCCTACCATGCATCAGAACACCAGAACTTACTCCTTCTGCCTAATTGTAACACTGCACCTGTTAACCCATCTCCCTATCCAAACTTTAGGAAAAAATAAAAATTAGGACATCACGTTTCACAATTGGTAAAGTTTGCTTCATGCACTTTCGACTCTTCTGCCATGCAACTTCCTTCCTCTGGGAAGCTAGTGGGGCCCTGTGCCTGGAGGTTGTGGGGCCAAGGACAGCCCTGACTGCCTGCCTGCCCTAAATCACAGAATCTCACATAAGGCAAAAAGTCCCAGACCTCCAGGCCCAATTTATAAATGTAGATGTGCCAGGGTCTCAGCAGATGTGCCTCTCCTCTCCTTGCCCTTCTGGATCTTTCCCTGCTCAGAGGTAGACTCAAGACTATGGCTATCTCTACCAGCTGTGTGTGCTCAGAAGCTTTATCTCACTAAACCCTCTGAGATGCACCCAGTGTACAGTGTTCAGGCTTCCAAAGTGCCTCTTAGTATTTTGCTTCTTTATTGAGGTGAAATTCACATAACATACAAGTAACCATTTCAACACATGCAATGCAGTGGCATTTATCCATTCACAATGTTGTATAAGTGCCATCTCTATCTAGCTCCAGAACCTCTTTATCACCCCAAAAGGAGCACTTGGCTTCTCTGCAGGATGTCTGCATGTCAGGCCCCTATCAGAAGACTTGTTCTCCTGGAGGGCAGGTTCAAGGTCTTGACATCTTCCATCCCAGCTCCCTTCCTTGTTTGCCGCTACTGATGACACACGTCGAAATAAACTAATGTGTAGAGCTGTGGTCACAGCATTCCTCATGTCTCATAAGTATACGCCCAGCAGCTTGCTGGACTACCAGGTGTCCACCACACAGGTGGGCCCAGGGAGGGAGCACAGGCCTTCATATCCGGGGAGAGAGCCTGCTGCAAGTAAGTCTGCATGAACAGGTTTGGAGTGGCTGTGCATGTGAAGGGATGAGTAGGGCACAAAGGAAGCCACTGCCACTGCCACTGCCATCGATGGTGCAAATCCAGGGCAGCTTAGAAGGCTCTGCAGAAGTCAGGCCCGCTGTCTCCCCAGATACCACGAA
Organism: Tarsius wallacei; assembly: GCA_963574415.1. Classification (NCBI taxonomy): domain Eukaryota; kingdom Metazoa; phylum Chordata; class Mammalia; order Primates; family Tarsiidae; genus Tarsius; species Tarsius wallacei. Next base: position 9,967 of record CAUYQG010225140.1, on the reverse strand, counting down.
GTCACTTTCACACAAGTGGGTACCGGCACCTGTGTCTCTTCCAAGTGACTAATTAGCTGTTACTAAGACTTGACAACAAGCGATTCAGGGTCCTCCACCTGCCCCCAGGGAAGTGAGTCCCTTCACAAGGGTAACGTGCCCTCTCTGTCTAACCCGGGACCAGGAAGCAACATCTGTCACCCTGCACTGCCGCCCAGAGTCATCAGCACAGCTAATTACTACTAATTGTAATATCGTTTCTGTCTTGCTGCTAATACATTTAGACTTGCTAATCAAATCAAACCATTCCACCTTGCCATGCTGCTTTCAAATAAACATTTCTGCAAAACGAGAAATAACTAACTCCCAAGCTTTGTTCTCTTCTCTGTAGCTGCTGCCTGCAGAGACACCGGGTGGGGAATGGGGGTTTGCTGTTTGTCTCTGGGACCAAAGGCATTGAAGAAAATCTGGTAAGGAACTGGCCTTTATGGTCCAAAGTTTCCCATCAAGCTGGAGGAAGATGGAGATGGAGGGGAGGGGAGGGGAAGAGAGACCTGGAGACTGGGAGGGACAGGAGGAGCAAGGGAAGGAGGTGAGACACTGCCATGGTTAATCTACACTACCTGTTAAGTGCTTTTCCTGGGTCATCTCCACCCTCCCCAGGGATGCTGTCTCCAGCAGCCCCTGGAGTTTCTTCTCAGGACCCCCTCGGACTCTCAGAGCTCCTGCTTTCACTCACCAAGTTGTGCTGAGCTGTTTCCAGACCTGAGTAGGAGCTCAGAGAAGGCAGGGATCCTGCACTATTGGCCTATGTTTTCCCAGCACCTCACTCAAGGCCTGGCACGCAGCACATGGTCGGGAAGCCCCAGTTCAACGAAGTCCAAGGATTAGGGAGAGACTAGTCACCTCATCTTGCTGATGAGGAAACCAAGGCAGCTGAGTGACTGCCTAGCATTGTGATCAGTGAAGAGAGGGACCCAAGAATGAGTCCCTGGCAGGGTTAGCCCTGCACCTGTGCTCTCTCAGAAAGGAGGGGAGGGAGGAGCACTGGCTTCTTTGTGGCCCTTAAAAATAGCTACCTAGGGACCGACAACAAAACATGAGAGGTTGCTGCAATACCCAGGGGCACTCTGCTCAAGGACGCACTGAGTGATTCTGAGAGTTCTGGAATGGAAACTGACAAAGGTTGACAATGAATGGAACACAATATAAATGCAACCAGTTACTATAGCAATCTGGCCGAAGAACTGTCTCGCCCCTGCAAATCCACCTCACTGCTGAGAAAGGGGCTCATGGCAACCGGGGACCTGGGGCTTACAGAACTTCCTAGTCACAGCCCTCAGCTGGCTCCTGCTGGACAAATGTCCCTTGCTCATCATCCCATCAACCTCCAGGGAACAGGCATGTGACAGGTGGGAACAGAACTGGGCTAGGGGCCACAGAACTCAGGTTCTAGCCTGGTTCTGCCAGGACCGGCCTAGACTAAGTCATTTCCCATCCTGAGCCTCAGTGCTTTTACCCAGCATCCCTGCCATCTTTGCTTCCTGTCAGCTTCCGTTGAACTTACCACTTACGCAAGTGCCCAAATGACACAGTATGACTACCTTTCCAAGGCTGGTCTGGGGCAAGGAATGAGAAGAGGAAGGAAGACAAGAATGAGCACTGAACACTGACTTCGAGCAGGTACAATCTCGCCATCACCTCCATGCCAACATTACGAGGCTGGCATTAACAAACCCATTTCATAGATGAGGAACCTGGGGCTCAGAAGGTCATCTGACTACTCTTAGAGGCTGCAGGGCTGCCAGCCAGGTCTGGATGATTCCAAGCCAATGTTCTCCCAGCAGAGCCAGGTACTCAACTGGTCCTTTGGCAAACTCCCCCAACCTGGCATCTCATGATCACAGCTTCTGCCCCAGCAAGAGCCATACGGTTCACGTACATGACTAAGAAACAAGCAGCATAGCCTGCATCAGATGACACTGTCGATTTTAATTAATTTCAGACTTTGTGTGTTTCTGGCAATTATTTGTAACAAGGTTTACAGAGGTCATTTAAAATTAATTGTGATTTTTATCTGGAAATCAATGCTTATTTTTTAAGTAGCTCATTAGGGGTGAGTGTATATTTTGGGAGCAGCTGGCTCTGTCAGGAAGGAAGTACCCACGGCTACAAGAAGGAGCCAGAAGAGGGAAGATGTCTGAACTGCAACGACAAGTTCAAAGCCAGAAGAATGTTGAGATGGTACTCCTTGGGACAGAAGCTGATCTGGATCAAGATGCACACAAAGGCAAAATGATGGGGGCATCCTATTTAATAACATGAGACGGGAAGAGACCAGGGATCCTTTTACTCCTCAGCTGCTGGCCAAAGACACAGTGGGCCATGGTCGGTAGTTCTCAGGGAGGTGAGCTGTCCCCAGCTGCCCAGCCCAGGGGAGCTTGCTTCCTCAGACAGAAGCTGCAGTGTGACACCCATGAGAGAGTGGCAAAGGCCCCTGATGAAGCCACCTGTCAGCATCAGCAGATAAGCCTGGAAGGGCCAGGACCTGGCCCCAGGCCCATCCCAAACACCAGTCAAAGAGTTGGTCATGAGGGCTGGGCAAACCATCTTTAAAAAGTGCTCTAGGCCGGGCTCAGTGACTTAGTCTATAATCCTAACACTTTGGAAGGTTGAGGCAAGTGGACTGCCTGAGCCCATGGGTTCAAGACCAGCCCAGGCAACTTAGTGAGACCTCATCTCTACAATAAATAAAAAATTAGCTGGGCACAGTGGCGCATGCCTGTCGTTCTGGCTGGCTCGGAAGGCTGAGGCGGAAGGATCGCCAGAGCACAGCAGGTCAACGCTGGGGTGGCCATGAGCATGCTATTGCACTCCAGCCTGGGCGACAGAGTGAGACTTCAACTCAAAAAAAAAAAAGTATCTTTAAGAGACACAAGTTTTAAAATCTGTCTTGCTGGGTGGTGGTTCATGCCTGTAAACCCAGCACTTTGGGAGGCAGAGGTGAAAGGATTCTTTGAGTCCAGGAGTTTGAGACCAGCCTGGGCAACTTGGTGAGACTTGATCTGTACAATAAATAAATTTTTTAAAAAATTAGCCAGGTGTGGTGGTGTATACCTGTAGTTCCTGCCACTTGGAAGGCTGGGGCAGAAGGATCACCTGAGCCCAGCAGGTTGAGGCTGCGGTGGCCATGGGCATTCAGCCTGGGTGACAGAGTGAGACTCTGACTCAAAAAACAAACAAAAAAACACTATCCTAAGAAAAACTATGGGCTACTCAGAAGACTTAGGTGAGAGGATTACTTGATCCCAGGAGTTTAAGGTCAGCCTAACCAAGGTAACAAGACCTCATCTCTTTAAAAAAAAAAAAAAAAAGGAGATAATGCAGATAAACAGAAATGCCTAAACACTAATCACATAAAATATAAATGAAAAACAGTCTGGCATCACAGACTATTCACAAATGCTATCACCGCTTTCCTCCTGTGGTTTACTCCGAGGATTAGAATCGAGTGTAGTCCTCTGAGTTAAAAAAATAAAGTCACTGATCTTTGCATAGGCCTTTGTAGCTTATAAAGATATTACTGCTTCTACTTTGCAGGTGGGGAAACTGAGGTCCAGAAGGTTCCACGCCTTACCCAATTGTGCAGGGTGAGTAAGCCAAGGACCTGAGCTGGGTCCCTCTTCCACAGGCCAATGTCCTCAATCTTTCTCTGAGGTTAGCGAGGCGTGACAGGCATTGCAGCAGCAGCACCGCCGCCACCACCACCACCATCATTATCTCTATCATCACAATAATCGCCATCATCATCACCACAAAAGAGGCAAAAGATCCAAGAAGGAGTGAAAAAGCATGACATTCACGCTTTTCCATTTTGTCAGGTGGCCGGGAAAGGGTTAACCTCACCCAGAGCCATGGTTCCCAAACCTTAGTGGCTCCAGAACCTTGCAGGAAGCATGTTACACACAGACTCCTAGGCCCAGGGGTGGCGTCTCAAGTTGACTGCCCAGGGAGGTAGCAGACATCTGCAGGTGAATGGCACTCAGGGATTCAGATGTACAGTCCAGGCTCTGAGGGACCTTGAGCCAAGCCTCAAACACTGTAGCTGAGGGACCACCTGAGAGTTCAAAATCCATGTTAAGCACTATATTGAAAGTGTCTGACATGTACGCCTTTTTGTCTTGCTCCATAATGTATCAACTTCAATTTGTAGGGTGGTAGGGCTGTTTATCCTGCTGTCTGTTTCATGGAAAGCTTTTATTTCGCAAGAACAATCACGTTAGGATTGTTTTCTATTCCTGCTACTCATCCTTCTAGAACCTCAGTATTACTCACTGCAGCCACCAGAACTGCAAGCCCAGGCAGAAGAGGAACAGACGGCATCCAGGGAACTGACCTGGGACTTGGCAGAGTTATATAAAGTGACAGCAAATGTCACAAAAACAATGACAAAACAACAAGATACACCTCCCCAGGAAAATGCTATCTGAGCATTACAGTCTTTAAAAGTGATGTTGGCAACACTGCGTTTTGTTATCTTGTTATTAACTAACTCTGTAGGGGGTTCTCAGGAGGGCATCTTCTAGGAACTTCGTTGCCTGGGTGTCAACTTCAGTGACTTCAGAATTTTAAAAATTGTTTACTGTTGATTCACACACACACACACAAGTATCTTGCTTTTAGGAACATGATATAACAGCAATTACATAGTTTCTAAGGCACTTCCACCCTCACTATTCATTCATTAAAATGTAGCCACTGTCCACAGAAACAACTCTTAATATCTCCATTTTACTGGTGAAGAAACTATAGCTCATAGAGCCTGATTTGTCACAAAGCAGCAAAGCCAAGACTTGCAAGCTCTTGATATACTAAGAAGTCACACTTAATTATTAACCCTTTGCACTCAGATGTCCCCTCTGAGGGGACATAAAGAGCAGGTGATTATACAGGACAAACTTATGCAAGTGCAAATTTGTCAAAAATGTATGTTTCCTTGAAGTTTTGCATTCAAATTGCACGAAAAAGGAAATAAAGAGATGAAATATATACTGAGATATGATCGGTCAATTGAGAAGTGGTTTTCAGGAATCACGAGTGTGTCCTTCCACATCCTCTTCGAACAACAGACTGGACAATAAATTACACATTATTAATGTAGAGGAAGAAAACGAGACTGTATTGTCTGCTCAAATAGAAAAACACCAGGTGGAAGACATCAAACAAATTACTATTGCACAACGTGTTATCAATGAAACCGCAGTACATGCTGGTGACTGTTTCACATGTTACCACATGTTAGAAAAATATAAGATGCAGAATTTTGATTTTTTTTGGTCATAAGTTCTTGTCCAAAATTCCATTATAAGCTAAATGTCCAAAATTCCATTATAAGCTAAATATCATTACAATACAATAATTGGTTCCAACGCTATACTACCTAATATGAAGTAATTTGTTTTTCACTATTTTGTAAAAAAGTGCAGTCAAGCTGCTGGTAGGTGATACATGAGATATCTCCAAGTACAAAAAACTCTGTCTCCTTCACTGTGGAGATAATACTGGAAATAATACTTCCTCACAGGGGTGGGTTGTGATGATGAGGTAACTTGTAAAACACTTATACCTACCACAGGAAGTGGTCAGGAAATGGCAGTTGCCATCACCACGGCAGTTGCCATCACCACCACAGATGCCATCACCATGGTTACCACCACCATCATCACTGATAAGTGCCACCACCACATCATGATCATCACCAATATCACCATTGCTTTCACATTTCACATTATCATCATGACAACCATCACCATGATCACCGTCACCTTCACCACCACGGTCATCAGCACCAGCACCACCACGGTCATTACCACCATTATGATCCAATCCAGATGAATCCAGAGGTCCTTTCGGAGGGTAAGGAGAGGATCTAGTCCTTCGGTCTTGGTGGACAGGCCAGATCTTATTAAAACAAAAAGAGAAGAGGGCAATGCAAGCAGGAGAGCTGCCCTGGGCAAAGCCTCAGCGAGCCCCAGGTGTTTAGTACATTTGGGAAATGGCCAACAGTTTTGTGTCGGGAGATGAGGCTGCAGAAGAGATCTGGGACTGGATAAGAAAAGACCCCTCCTGTCTGTTGCAATGAATTCTTGAACTGTATTCCTCCAGTCACTGGCTTCTCCACTGTGTTCACTGGAGCGTCAGGTGTCTCCCACATGTCAGTGGTCCTAGAGCTGGGGCAGAAGGCGGGGGTGGGGGGCCTCCAGGCCCCAGCCCCACCTCCAAGCAGAACAGCTCCTTCCTCTATGGAATTCATGCCTGGGCGAGAGGCTAAGAAAACATTTGAAACCACTGCTGTAGGTCATGGGGAGTTGGAGCTAGTGTCTAAGCACAGAGGAGCGACATGAGGGCTATACTTTAGAAAAGCGACCACAGTCACAGTGTGGAGGACAGAGGCTGGAAGTAAAGAGACTGGTCAGGGGCAGCTAGAGTCTTCCAGATGAGAGCTGCTGAGAGGTGAAGCAGTGGCAGAGGCTACAAAAACATAGGACAAACATTTAAGAGGTGTCATTGGCAAGATGGCAGTGAGAGCTGGGGGCGAGGCAAGAATGGAGGCCAGTGGGACCTCTGGGGAGATGGGCGTTTCTGAGGCCAGCAGCAGACAATAGCTGCCGGGCCAAGAGCATGACCAGAAATCACAACTCTTGAGGTCTCACCATGCACCAGGCTCTGTGCTGAGTTGTAACAGTCATTCCTCTACTTCATGCTTTCAGGTCTACAAGGTAGGCACTTGGATTATCTCATCTTGCACACAAGTACAGAGGTGTAAGGATATTCAAAACAGGCTCAAGGTCACAAAACCAACAAGGGTCGGAGATGGGATCTGAGAGCTGACACCATGAGAGTTGTCCAGGGTCAGGTTCAGAGCAAGAAGTCTCCTGGTCCTCTGACCACCTGGAGCAAGGCAGCTACCACCTCTGGTCATCACACCATGTCCCCAATGGCTCTGTTATGACTCTTCCTGGTGACAAGAGGCACCTTGAGGGCAGGCACTGGGGTTTACCATTGACCTCTCTTCCCTCTACCCCACCCTCTCCCTCTCTCAGCTGTCAGGCCATAGATCACAAAGGTTCCCCTGCCCCCCAGAGGGTGGATGGATAAAAGGAGGAGTGGGAATGGACAGATCTCAAAGTAAGGTAGATCACTCCAAAGATCAGAGCCGTCCAGGCCCAGAGTGGACTTGCTTTGGAGACAGTGAGCTCCCGGTCACAGAAAGAACTCTACCAGTAGCAATGACAAAGAGGGGATCCCTAGAGGATTTGGTCAGCATTTTTCAAACTTACTTAGGAAGCAGAGTCTAGAAGTAATACCTTTACAGAACACCACAAACTATGACATCTAATCTCGTGATACAATCAAGGGAAAACTTTGCTGTAGAAAATACAACTGTACCTAATCACATGTGAAAAAAGTCACTAGCAGAAGTCCACCAAAATCTTCAAAATAATCATAACCAACTGTATATTTTTATCTGATACTTATTAAGTCAAATTATCACTTACTAGAACCCAAGAATCAAAGGTTTGTGAAATAGTAATGCCAGGCCTGGGTGTGATGGCTCATGCCTGTAACCCGAGCACTTTGGGAGGCCAAGGCTAGAAGATTTCTTGAGGACAGGCATTCAAGACTACCGTGGGCAACATAGCAAGACCTCATCTCTACAAAAAAAAAAAGTAAAAATTAGCCAGGCATGGTGGTGCACACCTGTAGTCCCAGCTACTCAGGAGGCTGAGGTGGAGGATCGCCTAAGCCCAGGAAGCCCTGATGGTGCCACTGTACTCCAGCCTGGGTGACAGAGTGATACTCTGACTCAAAAAAAAAAAAAAGTTTGAGAAAAGTCTGTAGATTGCTGCTTTTTTCCCCCTGTACATTGGGAAAAGATATGGCTGAAGTTTAGCAATGGCTTGTGTCTTAGTCATCTCTGGCTGCTACAACAAAATACCTTAGGTTGGGCAATTTATAAACCCCTAAAATGTACTGCCCAGTTCTGGAAGCTGGGAAGTCCAAGATCAAGGCATCTTGATCAGATTCAGTGTCTGCTGAGGGATGCTTTCTGCTTCAAAGAAGGCACCTGTGGCTGTGTCCTCATGTTGCAGAATGGGCAAACAGACTCCCTCAAGCCTCCTCCAAAAGGGCCCATTTGTGAAGGTGGAGCCCTCATGGCCTAATCACCTCCGGGAGGCCCTACCTCCTGACACCATCACCTTGGGGTTGGGTTTCAATATAGGAATTTGAGGGAGGGCACGGCACACAGACCATGGCAGCACACTCCACCTGGCCCAGGGCAAGCAGCAGACGGCAGGAACACAGTCCGAAGAGCCACCGTTAAAGAAGCACTTCATCAGGAGATTTCAGGGGACCTTTCAAGAGTGGTACTCCTCAAACCCCGGGCTCCAGAATCGAGCAGGGAACAGCAGTGGTGGGGGGGTAGGTGAAAAGGGCTCCAGGAGGCTGTCCTCCAAGTGTCCCCCAGCTTGACCTCCCCCTACTGCTGGATTCTTATTTTGGGGTGCTTCAGAATAGGCCCCCTCACTGGCTTCTCCAGGCTGGCTTGGGCAGTCAGCTGGGCCTAAAGGGGGAAGGGGCTCTGGGAACTCTGGTCCTTCACTTTCTTTCGTATCCTCCAAAAATGCACTTCGAAGCCGGGCTAGGTGGCTCAGCCTGTAATCCCACGATTTGGGAGGCTGAGGTGAGTGGATTGCCTGAGCCCGCGGGTTCGAGACCCACCTGGGCAACTTGGCGAGACCTCATCTCTACAATACATCAAAAAATTAGCTGGGCGTGGTAGCGCGCACCTGTAATTCCGGCTACTTGGAAGACTGAGGCGGAAGGATCGCCGGAGCCCAGCAGATCGAGGCTGCGGTGGTCAGGAGCGGCCACTACACTCCGTCTGGGCGACAGAGTGAGACTCCAACTCAAAAAAAAAAAAAAATCAAAATCCCTGATACTGTCATCTCCAACCTCGTCCCCCTGACAATGACTACCTTCCCAAGGGCATTTCATACTTGCAAGGCACTTCCTCCAGCCCTCATCATGATACATTCACAACCAATTCTCAAGGAGACCTTTATTCTCATCCCATTTTCAGATAGGAAACCTGGGGTTCCAGAACTCACACAATGGATGTGTAGCAGAGCTTGCCATCCACCAACTACCTCTCAGATGTCTGCCAAGGTATGCGGCACGGTCCTCACTTGACAAAAAGAATACTTCAGGAGTGTGACCTTGAACCCTTTGTGTGGTGGCCACCTCTGAGTGGCCCCTCATGATCCCTGACTTCTCGTGCCCATACCCTTGTACAATCGGCTCCCGTTGAGTGTGGCTGGACCCCTGTGACTTGCTTCTAACTAAAAGGATACCAGAAAGAATACTAGAATATGAAAATGTGATGAGCTGTCACTTCTGAGGGGCAAGAAGCAATGAAGCCACATGGTGAGTAGCCCTGTAGAGAGGTCCATGCTCCAAGACACTGATGTCTCCAGTCAACCACCAATAAAGACCCAGGTCTGCCAACAGCCACATGAATGAACTTACCATTGGATCTTACCCCACTTGAGCCTTGAGATGATGACTCATGCAGCTGACACGATTGCAACCTTGTGAGAGACCCTGAGCCAGAGGCACCCAGCTAAGCCCCATCTGGATACCCGACCCAAAGAAACTGTGAGAAATTAGTTTCTTCTTTTAAGTCCCTAGGTTTGGGGTTAATTTGTTACACAGTAATAGATAACTAATATACTTTGCTGAGCAATTGTTATCAAAAGACTGGTGGGCAAAATTCATGAAGGCCTCTCAACTATAGACTCTGCAGTCCATGCATGTCCACAGACATTCTGTTATACTGCTATTTTTTTTTTTTTTTTTGAGTTGGAGTCTCAAGGCTCAAGTGGGGTAAGATCCAATGGTAAGTTCATTCATGTGGCTGTTGGCA
>CAUYQG010225134.1:0-28022 GCA_963574415.1 Tarsius wallacei | reverse complement strand
CCTGCCACCATCTTGAAAACTGGGCAGGAAAGTGCTTTGGCTTGCTCATCACAGAGCAATGGACTGACCCGATCTCTGTGACCAGCAGATTAACTACTCAGGGGTTGATCGTGACCCAGAGAGAATATCCTCCTGCATTTGAAATGGCCATCCCGCAGCCCTGACCTGCTTCCTTTCAAGGACCTCCAGACCTTCACTGGTCTCCCTTATTCTTTCCTTGCCTCCCCTCTGACTGTACCCTTGCCTTTTACACATACAAACTCTCCCTGCTTCTCTCAGATATGTGAGTTTGCCAGGAAACAAAGAACTTCTGTCAGTCTCAAAACTTAACAGGCCACCCAACCTGGCACCTCTTGGTAGCCAGTGTCAGAGCTGAACTTTCTCTCCCTCTGATCACTCCCTCCTTTTCCCCCATCTGCTGTCACTCTGAATTGTATACATTTTCATTTTCCTTTTTCCTCCCTCAAATCAGGCTTATTTGTCCCCACCACATCTCCAAAGAGCACTCCCATTCTCCTATCCCCTGACCTCCTTGTTCCCAAAATTTATAGCATCCTGACCCACAACCCACAATCCTGTAGATAGAGAAAATATTGCCACCCAGCCTTGAACTTCATAGGCTTCTCCATGCCTGCCTTGGCCCTCAGATGCTCCTCCCATGGCCCCCAAATCTAACGGAATTGGCCAGAGACTTCATTGGCCTTCCTGACCCTGTAAACTTCTCAAAGAACATCGGTAGTGTTTTTTGGGTAGGACACTCATCTCTACATCTCACATTCAGGATGGGGATTGTTTGTGGTGAAATCATCTCTCAAGAAGAAAACATTGTGGAGAGAAGCAAAGATATACTTTCAAGAACATAGTGATGCCACACTTTCCTGGTGTCCCTCCTACCTTTCTGGCTAGTCCTCCTCAGTCTCATTTCAGAGTTCTGCCTCCATCGCCCAAGTCGTAAGCCACCCTCACTTTTCTAGTCTTTCTCCTTAGAAAGTTCACACACGCCTGTGGAGTAATTCTATGTAAGCAGATGATTCACCAATTCCTATTTACAGGCTGGATAGATCCCAGAGGCTCCATACACAAATATCCTCCCCATCAAACCCCCTCAGTTTGACATACCCCCAGTGAAGCTCACAGTCCTCCCCTCAGTGTTTGCTTTCACAGTGGGCAGATCTCCGACCCCAAAGCCTATCAATTTTCCTTGGCCTGAGCTACATTTTAAACCATTTCTCCCCTAAAGCTTTCCATTGCCCAGTGGGCTTCCTGACCAACCTCTACTCTTGCCCTCTTTTACCTTGGGCTCCACACGGCAGCTGGGGTCTCCTCCAAAAAAAGTGATCATATATCTTCTCTGCTTAAAACCTTTCAAAGGCTCCCCAAAACTTCTAGGATAAAAGTTGAAATTTTGAACCTGAACTACAAGTTCTCATAGCATCTTGGCTTCCTTTCCTGGCCTCAGCTCGCACCATTATCTCACACACCTCACTCCAGTCAGGTGGCCCCCACAACCTGCTCTCTTGATATAGACAGCGCATCAGGGTGGGAGCTCTCTGTGGATAAATGTCTGTTTCTGTCTGCCTGGCACTTTTTGATACCTAGTACCTCGCTAATGCCTGACATATAGGCGTTTCACAGCTGTTAAATGAATGAGTGTGTGAATGAATGAATGATTAAGAGAAGAACAAACTATCCCTTGTTTCAAGAGTACCAAGAGTAGCCAGGGTTAAACTGATTAATGGACCTATAGCTCCCAGGTGCTAAACATCTGGGCTTTATTAAAGACACAATCAAATAAGAGAGGAAGTCCTAATTTTCCCAGTAGAGAGACAGAGGCTAGGGAAAAAAAATCTGGCTAAGCCTGAGGCATCGTTGCAGGGGGCACAACTTCCTATTTCTTAGAGCAAAACACATTTGCAACCCCAGGAGAAGCCACCATAACTGGTACTTTTGCCTTGTGTCTTTGAGCCGCAAATATGGCCTTCCTCTTCCTCCAAAGCCTGGCCTCAGCCCTGAGAGTGAAGGAGCAGAAGTATTTGCAGCCTTGGAGTGGGAGCTGCCTTGGGGTAGTTGCAATAAGGGGACAGCTGCAGTCTAGGCTCAGGAGTGACCTAGGGGACTGGGCAGAGTAAGGTGACAGGAAGTCCCCTGGTTCTCAGCTTTCCTTGGCTGGGCCTGCCAAAATATCCATAAGAGGTTTCTTTTCAACTAAGGCAGAGGGAATCCAGTGAAATTGTGAAGCTGTGACAGAGGGTTTCCACATGTGGCCATAATGGCTTTGAAAACTTGGGTAAGGTTAGGTTTAAAATCAAGTTGCCATGCAATGATTTGTGACTAATAGGTACTAAAGACTAAGCCCACTCAGGAAGTGAAGCCTGGGCCCAGCCCTTGAGGCCTTGTGGTCTACCTGGCTGCAGAGCCCCAACACCAACCCCTGAGAATTTTGAGGGAGGAACATTCTGATGGCAGTTGAAGGCAACAGTTGGGGTCAAGGTCTAGAGCAGGTCAGAATTCACAGTCCAGCAAAGGACACAGACACCCCAAAGAAGAGCTCAGAGAAGGATATGTCCCATCAAGACTCAGCCAGAAAAGGCAGACAGGGCTGGGCAGGGTTGCCGGGGAAAGAGAAGAGCAAAAATGCAGGGCACAGGGGCCTGCAAGGACATGAAAGAGGACAGGAGAGTCCAGGGTCGTTAAGAACTGAAAGCTCATGGGGACCAATGGGCCAGAATGCAAATTGGCCACTCTGTGGTTCTGCTGGGGGCCCATCTTAGAGAAAAGCACCCCAGCTTCATCACCAATCACCGAGCTAACAGGCTCATTGCTCAATGGACAGGAGTCATGTCTGATTCCGGATATGAACGTGCTTTTCAAAGAGTGTGCATTGAGAATCAGGGCATCAAAACTGGATGTGTCCTCACTATAGGCACAAACTAGCAGCAAGTTTCAAATACCAAACACATTCATTCATACAACAAGTGCTTATTGTGCACTTGTGGGCTGGAATATAGTGGTGAACAGAAGCACAGCCTCTGCCCAATAGGACTTGGAAATAACCCATAAGAGTAAACGCGGTTACTTATTTGTGAGAGGTATTTCAAAGAGTCTGTGCATGCCTTGTAGGAGCCTAAAGCCCAGATCTAGTTGAGGGCTTCTCTGTGAACAATGGAGCTGAAGTCTGAAAGTTGGGTGAGAATTAGCTAGTTGAACCTGAGATCTAATCCCCACCACTACACAGTATGTCCATGTAACCAACATGCATGTGTATCCCCTGAATCCAAAATTTTAAAAATAAATAAAAGAATTACCTAATTGAAATGGGTAGAAGGGAGGAGTAAGGGCAATGGCGCTCTACATAGAAGGAACTGCATGAGCAATGCCTAAGCGCAGAGGAGTGTGGCACATTCAGGATGCCAACAGCAAGCCAGGGGGCAGGCGTGAGCCAAACCATACCTGCTCTTGGCAGTCATATCAAGTGTTTACCTTTAAAGTTCTGGTCTCGATACTGAAGGCAAAGGGACAAGCAGCCAATGGCAAGACCATAGAAGAGGCCAAATGCAGATTGGAACGTATCTGATATGCATGTCTTAGGAAAAGATGAACATATGTGTATTCATAGGCAAGACCATGCCCTGAGAGGGATCATCCAACACTGTTAAGGGGTCTGCACTCTTTCCCTTGGAATCAGAAATTTCAGGCACAGAAACTTATTGCAGCTTTTAAATGGTGGTTCCGCCAGTGACACAAAGACCTTAGCACAGTTTTGTTGTGTAAGTATGAATATGTGTGCATAATTTTCTTAAACAAATTTACATATTGATGTAGAAGAGATGGTGGGTTATCTTCTTTTACAAATGAAGAACTTAGGTCTAGAACAGTTATGTGGCTTGCTAAAAGTCACAAAGAGGAAAAGAGACAGAATAAAGACTAGAAACTATCTTCTAACTTGTCTCACAATATGCTTCTCTCTAAATAACAATGCTTGGAAACCACTATTTGATAAGAAAATGAAGCTAAGTCTACCCCCTAACTGCATTCCTGTACTCTTATGAAACAGTTGGATAATACATCAATTGGGTTCCACTCCGAATTTGCAACTAAGAATATTAAATACTAGACAATTTACCAATTCTAGACTAAAGTGGTTTTCTTAAAGCAAAGAAATTATTGAAATTATAAAAGGAAAAATAAAAGAATAATTGGAGAGGTAATAAAGTAAACTCAGACATAAACTCCTCTAAGTACCATTTGGGTATGCAATACTAATACACTTGCATGTTCTAGAACTTGAAAAATTCACAGTGAAATTTATCTAGAAGGCAGAGTTGTTGCTAAATAAGCCTGCAAAATGGTGTGCCCACTACTGACTGCAGAATAGGCGCTATGACAACCACTATTCAAGATATATTGAAGTGAGTTAGAAGAGGTACTGAGGTGACCACCAATGGTTTGGAAAAGAGAATGTGAAAAATGCCAGCATGGCAACTTGTAAATGAGCTACTCTTGGCCCTAAGTCTCCCAACTGGCTCCCACTTACCAGTCAGTCAGTGCTGACACCCCTCAAGAATACTTCCAACCCTGTCAACTGCCAAAGCTTCTTAGGAATGTCCAGCTCAAACCAGCTGTGACAAGCTTTCCAGTAACTCCCCTGCTCCTGGTCTCTCACAGCCCAATGTAAGGCATGTCACAGTCCCTCTCCTCTGAGCTCCTAACAGCCTCAGTTCACCTACCCCCAAATCCAACCAAGTTACACCTCTCTCCTCTTCCCTCCTAGCATCTAGCTTGCTTCCTGCAGCCTGCACATATCCAAGGACAATGTCCCAAGGAAACAGATTCCATGTATCATGCACCAAGCTCCCAAATCATAAACCCTCCTCAACCCCATGTGCTCCTGGAGGGGTCCCTCCCTGTGCTAGGAAATTTGAGGAAGTGTTAGAGCCAGATATAGATAAGATGTTGGGTGTTATGTGAGGAGACAGAAGCACTCCATGCCCTTCCCAAGGTTGACCTGGGCCCATTCTGTTACTCCAAAAGGAGCTAGACTCAGCTGAGATACTCAAAAAAATGATGTCCCTAGTCTTATTTTAAAGAATATAAGATTTGAACTGACCAAAGAGGCCCCTCACCACCCACCACAACACCCTACAGAGACTTCCAGGAGTTCTGGCTCCCAGCAAAGGCTTAGGGAGGGCAGGCTGGGTGTGAGCAGGACTCAGTCTGCATTCCTCTCCAACGCTATCTCCTCTGAATGTCATTCCTGGTCCTCCCCACTCAGCTCTTCTCTCTCTCCATCATTTACAAGATTCCCATGGTAGCTCTGGCGGGGAAAGAACAGGCAGGGAGAAGGTGGCCCATGGGAAAGGAAGGGAAGGTCAGGCCCTGCTCCGGGGTGGGACTGGTGCTATCCCTGTCTCCATGACAAGGGCTGCTTGGCACCAAAGCCCACACACACTTGGGTACCAACCTTTACCCACATTCTCCCTGCCAGGCAGAGAACCCCATGACACAATGGCCCAAAAGACCTTCAGTGTTTGCAGGAGATCATTCCCAGTGGCATCCTGGCAGCACTTCCTGCCAGGAGCCAGCCATTCTTTCTGGAAAACTGTCCTTGACATTCCTGTTTATTACTACTCTTGTTTTGAAATCCATGTCCGTGTTTTCCACCCAGGGTACAACCAGTGTTTCAGTTATGAAATGAAGTCTTTTTGTGCAATGTTATGTATTTTAATCTTATATTCTATATGTCACGTTGAAAGAAACCCCCTGAATTTAACTCCATAAAAGTCCTTTTAATTCCTCACACTATCAACCACAAGCAACTAAGCTCCATGCCCAGTTTTGGAAATTCACAGAATGGCCTTTGGAGAATTCAAACAACTTATCAAATAAGTAGAGAATCTCTGGAATTAGTAAACGGTGAGGGTAACCATTGTTAAAAACCTTCACTGGGTTTAGTTTAGCAAACCAAGCACCTGTTTTCTAAGCATATTCTATGGACTAAGTACCATTTTAAATTTTGAAAACCTTAATATGTGTGTGCATGTGTGTGTGTGTATGTATGTACAGAGAACTGTAAAACTGGATACATAAGTATTTGTATCTGCTTTCCAGAAATGTTCTGGCAGAAGGAGGGGGTCTCATGGGCACTCCTCTATTTGTTCCAGTGCTTTCATCTCATGGTTTGTTAATGCTCCCTTTGTGCCTTAAGAGTAATGGGAATAAAAAGGAACTTTTCACTCATTTGCTCTTTCAGGCACATAAAGTTCACTCATCTCTCCCAGAGCTGGTCCACTGGCATGATTTGTTCTAATGCCAATGTCACAACCCTTCCTCAGAGGCCATACCAGCCTCTACTTTCCCCAGGAAGTCAGCCCCAGCCCCTCTCCTGGCTAGTCTTGGCTCTCTACTCTCCTTCTGGGCCCATCATGGCTCTCAGGGCACTCAACCCTTGGGATGGTCTTCAGGTCCAAGGCATCCACCCTATCAGCCAAAGTTTTAAGGTAACCACGATTTGGCAATTGCAGATGGGATGGGAATCGGATGGGGAGGTAGAGGCAGAATAAAGTGACCTGGAAGAATGTGCTTTTTAGGGGTAAGTCCACCACCCCACTTCTCCACTCCAGGGTGATGCATCCGATCCCTACACTTCTGACCTGTTCTTTCCAAAGCAAAATATCACGGTGGAGGGGCCCTAGGTGTCTTTTCCTATAAACTTGACTTTGATGATGTGTTGGTCTCTTTGTCAAGCCTGGGTCTCTGTGGTCTGTTGCTGGATGTCTCACCTCCAACATCTCATCATAAAACACTGGATAGTAAGATCCTTCCTTCTAACCCCCTCAGAAAGAGTGTTCTACAGTAGTGCTTCCAAGTTAACAGGAAGAAGGCCCCATAGCAATTGGCAGAAGCTGTAGTTGCCTGAGCAGCCAATCATAGTTAAGCTCAAGGCCTCTCATCCTGACCAGGGAGAGGGCCACGGTTCCCATTCTTCAAATTCTGGGCCCTCAGGAGCCTGGCTCCTGCAGTGGCACTTCTAGGAAGGAACTCATGCTGCTTTCTCCCAGGAGCTCTGCTACACGTCTCTAAGGATTGTTATTATAGTCAAATAAGCTAAAGAAAGAAAACAGCTTGTCCCTGGCAATGAGCTGTTTGATGGTCTTTTGCACAGAGACCCCACTTCTCTTATCGGTCTCTGAGCTACAAAAAGCAATGAAGCTATAGGTGTACCAAAAAGTTTGAGAAAGAAGGGATTCTCCAGCCTGGGTCTTTCTCTGCATGATAAGTAGTGTCATAGGGTAAAAATACTTTTAAGTGTGTTGGAAGTTTTTTTTTGCCAGAGTATCTAAGGGGGAAAAAGTGTGAAAATCACAGAAACCGTGTCTCTTTTCCTTCCAAGTAAATTAGAAGATTAGGGGATGTGGGGCTTGATGCTCTCTGAGGTTTCCTCTGTCCCAACCCCCAGACTATGAGCCTACTCCCTTGTGAGGGCCCAGCCTGGCTTCCTTCCATGGGGGATTTCTCAGAGGTGCAACTGCAGAGGCTTGACAACGCACGACTGATGGTGTTCCTTACATTAGAATTTCATATTTTAAAATGTATGTGCTCTGCAGAAAGCACAGCATCAACCCTAAAACATTTTCAGAGCATTTTCATTCCACCATCATTTATTGGATACTTACTATGGGCCAGGTGCCGGGGTGAGAAGTGGGACCAAGAACAGTCCCTACCCTCTAGGAGTGCACAGTCTTATTGCAAAGAGGCCGGCACAGAAAAGCTATTCACCTGGTAGGGGTCAACCCAAACCAGGTAGCAATATCCTACTCTTCGAATTAGCAGGTGGCTTAAAGTAACTGCCATCCAGGACAGGGAGTGAGATTTTAGGAATAATGACTTCCTCCATAAATCTCTTTGCTCTAACTGTGAGATTTGAAAAAACTGATCATTCTAGTCTTAGAGTTTTGACCGATAGAATATTTTCTGCAAAAAGTTGAGCAATTTCTATTTAATAGGTACAATGTCCATTATTCAGGTGATAAGTCCTGACTTCACCACTATGCAATCTGTGACATATGACAAAATTATACTTGTATCCCATATATTTATACAAATTTTTTTAAAGAATTTAGATTTATAGTGAAAGACATCTTGCCTATTTTCTTTTTCTTTTCCAAGAATACAAAACAGCATACAATCAGCAATTATCTTTTTGCACAAAAGATTGGAACAAAATGAAGCTTGAGTTACACCGGTTATATTGGAACCAGTTCGCTAAAACACTGAAAACTCCTGAAACCTATTGGAATAGGGACAAGATAGTTTATACAAAAACTTATGAGAACTTTATTTCTAGCTCTGAAAACAGGGTGTAGGAAGTAAATTCATATGGAACTAATGAAAAGTTAACCTCTTTTCAAAAGGCAAAGGCTTTAATGGTTTTGTTTGGATTAAAACTTTTAGATGCCAAATTCAAATTATTCTAATGTTTGATGGTTCCTACCCAGCGTTCAAGGGTGTGTGTCAGGGCAGGAATCAAAAATCTTTGAGGGTCATAAATATAAATTTTTTTTTACTGTCTGGGTTTTGGGGTTTATTATAATTTTTTAATAATTTTTATTATTTAGACCTACAAAATAAAGATGTTAGTCTGACCTGATCGTATTTTTGAGTCCTAAAGCTTGAACTAGAAAGTTCAAAGACATGATCCATGCTTTTTCTAGTCTCACAGCTCCCACCTCTCTATTCCCACCTTGGGATTTCCCTGGGTCTGCTCCATTTCAGTCTCCAAGAAGCATCAGGCTTTTGCCCTCCTCACTGGGATAAAGATGTTGGTCTCCAATCCTTCCCCACAATTCCCTGCTCAGGCTGGCCTGGCAGGGCTTCCCAGGAAACTTTAGACCTCCAAACCATGGGACTTCCTTCCTCCACCCTCCTCCTCAGTCCAATTTCTCGATGGCCAGAAACCTCTGGGGCCAGGTCAGCCTCTCCTCTCTGCTTCTCCCAGAGCCTGGATGCCTGGTGTCCCATCTCCCCTCCTCTTCTCGCACACAGCCATCAGTCACAATAAGGCTGTCACCCGGGAAGGCTTTGGGGCTGCCTCTGAGCATGGGGCAGAGCTTTACAAGTTGGTCTTATTTTGTAGGGCACCTGCTTCTGGAAGCCACTATTTCTCCCCAGATTCATTCCCAAATGATCCAAAACAGTTTCCATCGGAGCCTCTTGGCCCAAACTCCCAGATCTGCAACTGTGCTCGCAGCACTTTCTGCACAGCCAAGCTAGGCCTCTCCTTGCTCAGCAACACGAACTTTGGGAAAGCATCTCTGGCCCTTCAAGTGGAACTCCACTGATAGCCCCCACCAACTAGAGTCTTACACATGTGCTTTATCCTTCTAGAATGATGGGGAAATGGGAACATCTGAAACACCATTGCCTCTTCTTCACAGCTTGTAATTGTCAAGCTAAGTATCTCTCGGCAGATGATATTTCTCAGATGAAACTGGGTCTCAGCAGGCAAAGGAGCTCTCCTGCAGGGAAGTCCCTGTTAACGACCACAAATGCCTTAGGATCCAGGATGGGTAGCCCCACCAGGGCATACAGAGGATTCAAGTAACTGGGATAAATTCCCAAGCAAGGGGAAATTGATGCCTTGGGGGGGGAGGGTTGGCGTAGTTGTAGAAAAGGAAAACAGAAAACCAGGCAAACTAGCACTCTCAAAAGAGGGTTTTCCTGCAGAAAGCAGACTATATCACAGAATAGAGAAGGGAATTGGAAAGGCAGTTGCAGCCTCTCCATCTCTCTCTAGGCTTGCAGGTCTTCTCTGATGCCCCGTTCATCCAGAACTTGAGCTCCTTTCTTCTCAGAGGATCTGTAATTTTGCATGGCCCTTGTTTCCATGTTTGCAATCTTGGGGAGGTCATGACGTGACTTCTGCCCCAGCAGACTATAGAGCACAGCCTTCTAACCACAGTTTCTGTAGCTCTCAAATCAAATTCTACAGTGAAAAACTGCACAGCCGTGGGCATCCAACAGATAACCGATCCTTGGGATCAAACATCTAGCCCAGGGTCAATCAGTGGAGGAGAGCAGGATATCTTGGTCGAGACATGATGGCCTAAATGGTGTAACCAGGAAGAGAGGCTCACCTGTGATAAAATGGAGCTGAAAGTGTCGTGTAAGTTGCCAAGTGCCATGCTGGCCTAGGACCCACACTACCGGCAGCGTACAGTGGAAGTTAGCATGACAGAAGTCGCAGGCAGTCTCAAGAAAGGAGGAGCCAACAGGGTAAACTGCCCCTGAGACATCATGCAAAAAGGCTGCAAAGACATGGCTCAAAGAAAGTCTTGGAGGCCTTTGTTGAAGGAAGAGGCATGAAAGGTTTCTGCCAGCTACCTGGGCAGAAGTCACTTGAAGACAGACAGGAAAAGGTGAATTGAGAGGATAAGTGAAAATTTTCTTGAGAAAAAAGGGAATGGAACAAAGAGGTGCAGGAGGCCAGGCCTTCTCAGTGCTACCTCTGACCAGGAGGCCCTGGAACATAATGCTTAAGATGGGAGGGATGGGTCTAGCTAGGTCTGAACCCTAGTTCTGCAATTTGCCAAATGCGTGATGCCACTCTGTGCCTCAGTTTCCTCTTCTGTAAAGCAAAAGCAGCCTGTATTTCACAGGGATGATCTAAGGATTATATATGTCCCTTGCTCAGCCTATGCTGAGTTCATAGTATGGGTTTGCTATACGGAAGCTATTCAACAGTCTAGGAGCTTCCCCTATGAGGAGAAGTGATACCCTCTTCTGGGTACACATCACCCGCGCTGATATTCTCTCAGACCTTGCCACACTCTGCCTCAGGTTTCAGTTACTTTAGGTGGCTCCGCAGCTCCCTGTCTGGCTGGACTGGACAGGAGGGCTCCATCCTACTTGGCCACCCCACCTCCAGCCAGTGGTGCAGTGCCAAGCACACAGCAGATGCTGAATCACCAGCCCAGCCTTAAAAAATAATCTAGGTGGGGTATTGAGGGAGGTGCCTTCTGAGTATCAGCTTTGTCTGATCACTGCTTGCTTGCCTGCTCTGAGCAAAGCATGCCAGGATAGTGGGCCTCAGTGTCCTCATCTGTAAAATGGGAAGCTTGGTCCTTGTGTGCTCTAGAGACCTGGTTTGGAAAAACTGAATTTCTTTAGGAAAAAGCATATTCATTTTCTAGATGTTAAAAACCAAGACATACGGAAAAGGTGCACTCACAGAAATGCCTGTTTCAAAAGTATCACGAGGTTGCCAGAAGTGATCTGCAAATTTGGCCCCAAGCAACTTCCACAGATCTCTAAGTAGCTCTGTAGAAAACCAGAACAGCACAACAATAAAACAAAACTACAGCCAAAAAAAGAAAAAAAAAACTACCTCTAGAAGCATGATATGGGACTCTGGATCAAGAGGGAAACAATTCAGAAGAGGAACTGACTCTTTCCACTTCTTCCTTTCTTGGTGAGCCCAATCACAACACCCTGGTCTCCTCTCCAGTCACCCTCAACCTTGAGGAAGCAGAAAAGGCACCTCTCATCCATCGTCCAGACCTCTGCTTTCGAGAGTACACCTACAAATCCCACAGAGCCTAGAACAATGCTAGAAACTACAACTTGACCAACAGCTATGGAATCCCTACTCCATGTGGAGTGCCACGCCCTCCTCTAAGAGGCCTTGCCCAGACAGAGAAAATGATTGCCCTCCCTCCTCACCTCCTCTTCCTTGGCCATGCGCCAGTCACCAGCAGGCCCCGATATCTGTTCAGATGGACTGGCATGTCTTCTATCCCCACTAGACTGTGAGCTCCTTGAGGGCAAGGACAGTATTTATTGTTCAACCTCCTATGATAATGCACATTTTCAGACAGCAACCCACAGAAGACCAATAAATATACATTCTAAATAGGTTATTGGCTTTGGGAAATAGTAGATGGTGATTACTGCTCACAGAGCCAAGGAACACAAACAATAAGGAAGACTTGAGGGATGAAGATCATGAGTTAATTTGGTGACGCTGAATTTGATGTGCCTGCTAAGTGAAAGGTATCCAGTAGGAGAAGACACCTGGGGATGCAGGGCTCAAGCTGGGGGCAGCTGGGAATATGTTTGGAGTAACCAATGTATTGGGTAAGCACAATGAACTTGTATGAGACAAGTTTAGAAGAGAAGAATTACCAGGGCACTGAGGCTATTATTCCGGAGAAGCCCATCTCTTAGAGGACAAAGAAATAAACAGAGAGGAGGAAGCAGTGAAACAGAGGGAGAACCAGAAGTATTATGGAAAAAAAGGGAGGAGGGAATTTAAAGAAGGAAGGGGGGTGGAAATTGCAGAAGGTCTTTAGTAAAGTGGTTTTGAGAGACGTGTGGAAGGCAAAGGAGGACCAAAGGCAAATGACAAGAGAGCACTAAGAGTAAATGTCTATCTATAAACTAAAGAGCACGAGAAAAATTGATGTAGCAAAGCTTTCTCATAAACACACACAAAAAGCACATGAGTCTTAGCAAGCCTCTTGGTTTGTAATTTATCTTTTTCTCTTGAAAGTGTTAGGTTGGTGAGTTAGGTCGGTGCCGCATGCAAAGAATCGCACAGAGTAAATCAGAAAAAAGGTTTATAAACTCTCTATAGGCAGAGGGCCAGACACTATGAAAGCATGGCCCTGAAGGTTTGAGGCTAGGGGCTTATAAGGCTTTCCTTTATGGGGGCAGGCAAGCATTCTTGGGTGCGATAACAGAGGGGCTGTTGTCATGGTGATGGTCTGTTTTCTCGAATCTCTGATGATGGGATAGATGGGGGTGGTCAGTCACGGGTGGTCAATCACAGAAACAAGAAGGGCTGGACCAGTAACTGGAAGACAAATTCTTGGGACAAAGGTGATGACTCAAGAAGGGCTTGGCTGGTAGCTGAAAGAAATTCTTGGGACAAGGATGAGATGTTAATCTCATGACCAAGTAGAATGAAACTCATCTGGGGGCTGGAAAACTGGTTGTTCCTCTAGTTAATGATTATTGCTGTGCATGCAGTATTGACCTAAGTACATGACCAGATCTACTCAGGGTGACCAGAGAAACTCCATTTTGGGCTCTGTCCTTTCAGTAAGACTTTTCATATTATAATCAAGTGTTAACCAAGGAGATAAAGAATTGAGATTTTCTAAGACTTCTTTAAACTCCTCATTGCTAGCCACCCCCTCCCTGAAAGTATGCTGTTTATTTTACAGGAGAATGGCACCAGTAACAAATTCCATTATGAAGGGGCTCCCCAAAAGGGCAAATTAGAACCCAAACACTCCCTTGGGCTTTGTATCTAATTGCGTAGGGCACAGGACGTGTGGTGTTAAAGTACGATCCCACCGACAGAACAAAGCGGACTTCCTATGGCTGAGGTGTTCAAAGTTTTAAAAAGAACCAGGTTGCCATAGCTGGGTGAAGGAGTGGTCACATACTGTGTGTTCTCAGAAATATAAAAGTATCACTGGATCTCCCTTTCTACAATCAAGCCAAACCAGTTTCTGTTGTCCATACCAAGATAAACTGTGACCCGAAACCCAAACCACTTACTCCCCTCACATCAGCCATTTGAAAAAAACATATGACAGAGTCTTCTAGTTTGGGACTTGGAAACCAACCAATCAGAGGTCACCTAAACCAACCAATTAGAGTTTACCTGCCCCAGCCAATAATGACTCAGCTGTATCAACCAGTCAGAACCAAGTGAATTTCAACTCTTCATTTGCATAAATAGACATGGCTGGGAACTGGAGCAGGAGTTTTTGCTATAAAGCCTCAAACCCTCCCTTTATCTCTGAAACATAATTTCCTTTTATACCCATGAGTGTGCCATCCCCCTCAAATCATAAGTATAAACTATGTAATCTAAAAGATAACCTCCCAGGCACTCAAGGCCCCTTCTCTCCATCCATGCTGTTCTTAGGATTTGGCAAGGAGAAATGGAAGAAATTGAGACGGCAAAGTGCCTGCCTTCCAGGAACTTGCAGTCTAGAGCAGGGAAGCAGTACATGTGTGGTTTCTATAGCTCTTGAGGAAAGGGAGTAACATGCAAATGTTCCAGCACTCCTTCTAGTTTTGGAAACATCCAGATCTGAGTTTTGGGACGCTGTACTGGTCAATTGCTGGTCAACTGCTGGTCTTGAGTGAGGACCATAAAGTCTCTTGGCATGTTTCTTTGTCTATAAAACAGGAAGAATTGTCCATGTTTTTGTGAGAATTATATAGTCAAAGCATTTGGCAGAGTGGCTGGTGCACAGAATGAAGAAAGAGTTGACTGTTATCACCATGAAGGCAGTATGGGGATGGAGGTCACACCAAATCCAGCAAGGCTCATCGGGAAAATAGAAGTGGTTTCATGGAGATGGTGAAAAATAAAGATTAGCCTTTAAAGATAAATAGGGGTTTACCTAAGCAAAATGCAGCCTGTGAACTTCATTCATTCATTCATTCAACAAACATTTTTGGAGTGCTTACAATGTGCCAGACACAGTAGAAACATTAGGAACATTTACTGCAAGTCTTTCTTTTACTCTTCTGCACCATGCAGGTGTTAAAACTAAGGCGTGGGCAGTTGGTCCAAGTAACACAGCAGCTAAGCAACCACAGTTTTACAGTCGGGTATCAAAAAATAAGCCAATTTTTCAAGCCTGGGTAATTGCTATTTCCCTTGTCCTTACATGTATCAGAAATGCCATAGAGAAATGTTTCTGGAATGGATATCTGGAGCCATTTGTAGTTTTACTTAGTGGGATTTTTTTCTTTTCAGCTGCTTTGACTTTTCACTAAGAATCAAGTATGTACATGTTGCAAAATTTCTGCTTATAATAAAACATCTTTCCTTCTCCTGAATACAGTAATGACAATTAAAGTAATACTTGAGAAGTCCCATTGTTGAAGTTCTTCACTGGAGGACCACTATTCACTCCCCAAAGGGAGATTATTCTTCACAGCAAAAAAGCTGCTGAATGTAGGGAGGGAGATGATTCTGGGGGGAGTCAAAGGGGCCAGGGAGGAAGGTTTTAGAACTTTGTTTCTTTTATCTTTATCTTTTTTTTTTTTTTCCTGACTGGCCAGAATCTCCCTTTGATAAATAAAAATCTAAGTACCGCTTAGCCCTTTGTTATTCAGTTTCATGTGCCCCATTTTCTTAATGTCCCTGCAAAATTCAGGCATATGCGTTTTCACCCTTGGGTCTTCCCTATTCTGTGAGAAAGCCAGCAGGTAGTCCATCCCAGTCCCAACTGAAGCTGCAGCTAAAGTTTCTAGAGTTTAAAGGGTCTTCAACAGTCTATATCTTCCTGGAGCTCTGCATGTAGGCATCTCATGTCCTACTCAGGACAAGTTCTAATGGTCCTGTCTCTGAGCCTAACCTCGTGAGAGACCAGGAAAAGCTGCAGGATGCTTTTGTAAACTGTGTGGCTACCCTTTCTATAACTGAACTGTATTGCCCATTGGTGTGGGTGGCTTGGATTTTCTCTTCAGAATTGAGCCATGCTAACCCTTTGAAGGTAGCTGGTCAGAAAGAAAGCCAAGATATGGAGTAATTGTCTCTATAGAACTTTCTAGTGCATAAAGCACTTGTAAAGCAATAATTGAGACATACTTTAGTCTTTCTTGTGAATCCTAGTAATAGCTATCCCTTATTTTGCGCATGCTGCTCTTGGTGTTTCTTACATGTATTTGCTCATATAATCTTCAAAGCAACCATTAAAAGCCTTGCTACTCAAAGCGTGGTCCATGGACCAGTAACCACCACCCAGGAGCTTGTTAGAGATGCAGAATTTCAGGTTCCTCTCTGGGCCAAGTAAACATAATCTGCATTTTAACAAGCTGATATGTGTGCATACTTCGGTTTGAGAAGCACTGCTCTAGTGACTGCTGTTATCCCTGTTTTATAGATAATAAACCAAGGCACAGAGTGGCTAAGTAACTTGCACAAGAATAGGAAGGTGATAAGTGGCAGAGCCGGGATCCACACCCAAGAAGTCAGGAGTCAGAGCCCATGTTCTACATACCACAAACACGGCCACTGAATGACCACTTAAATATCTTCCCAAAGTGGTTTACTATTCCCAGTCCCTGCACGAGTGAGTCCAGGCCTCCTCCTCTCTGCTGCCAGTGTCTATGCAAAACACTGCTCTAATCATACTCTTCTGCATAGCATATTCAACATCTCCCCAAGACTTGCAAGATCAGGTAAAAATGCTTTTTCATGGAGGGGAAGGCCTCTGACAACCTTACCAACTTGATCTTTCAGCTTTTCCTACCTCCCTATTCAAGTCTTCCAAACCCGGAATGTCTTTGTATACTCACACAGATTTGCTCTGCCCTCTACTAAAAGCCTCCCCCTTCTCCAACTGGTGAAAACCAGGCCTTCCTACACATTTGAGCCCAAGTATCATTTCAATATGGAAGCATTTCTCAGCTCCTTTGGCCACATTTTACCAGCTCGGGTATTCTGCTCTCACAGCATCTAGTTCACATCTAGTAGTAAATGTTACATGGGATTATGGGTGTGTGTCTCCCCTCCACCTCCACAAGAAGAGGCCATGTTGCATTTTTCAGTCCACTGTGTCTACACATGGTTTTACTCATAATGGTGCATGCTTATCCTATGAGTCAATGAAATGTGTGTACTTCTCAGCTCTATTGAAGAATGGAGAGAGCAGAGCATTTTACATAGCAAACCCTCTGCTTGGGTAGAGAGAAAATGCTACCTTCTAGATTGTGTTTTCACTCTAATGGGGCTTGGAAGAAGCAGAGCAAATTATGTAATGAGGAGCTTCATTTTAAAAGCCACCGACTTCCCCATCTAGTAGAGAGGAGGTTGAAGAGTACAGTTTGACTACTATAGCCATTCTCTTTGTATCATGATAATTTGGAATACCCTCAGTGTTCTGCTCCTTTCTGACTGCATTGTTCTATGAACTAAAAGTCATATCATGTAGAAAGCTGACACCCAGGCCATCTGGCATGGCGTATTACAGCCCCTCAGTATAAAGAGGGAACTATTTCAGATGTTCTTAATTTGGGTCACCACTTACTCCAAAGTACATTTTTGTTTACTAAATTTCAATATCTTAATGTTTTAATCAAATTATCTCTTAAAATAGGCTTTTGGGAAGTCCAGACACTTTTGTAAGCCACATAAGTATTATAATTGGCATTTTAATTACCCTGTGAAATTTCATATCTTTGTAATATTCCCATGTGGCTTTGAAAAAAAAGGTGATGGGGAAGATAGGAAAGTTCTGTTTCTACTTCTCACCTCCGACTGTTTAAAGATGGTAGGAACAGTCTGCATGTTGGCCATAGAACACTTGGGGTCCTCCATACGTACTGTCAGCCCCAATCTTGCTTCTCACGAGCTCTCACCCTGTATGAAAGCAAACTGAACAACTCACTATATACCTTTAAATATACTCTTCCATGTACCTGTAGCACCGCCTCATACTTGCTCATTAGTCATCATCCTAAATTCAACCCGTTTCTCAAAGTCTAGCTCCTATGCTGGCACAGAGTAAGCCAGCTCGAGATCTGTGTCATGAAGGGCTACCCCAACCATGGCCACTCTGAAGATCTCTCTGCTGCCTTCCTCATGGGTGAATAACTTTTGAAACTCAACGACAATTGACATATGTCATATCTGACCATATTTTTCCACCATTTTCATGACAGAAGCTAAAGTATTCTACATTTGTGTCTCACCACAGTATCTGGCACCTAATAAGTACTCAATAACTGTTGGTAGAATCAACTGGATGAATATAGTTCCCTGCACTTGTGTGAATACTAGTCTGTGATTATGCACAATATAAACATTATTAAAATGAGGCAGATTCAAAAGACCGAGAGAATATCAAGTGTCTTCTACCAAAAAAAAAAAAAAATGTTATTATGTTATCAGGAAAGTAACAGTAGTTTCAAATAAAATGGTGCTTAAATGATACATTCAGCAGGTATGGAACAGTAAGGTAGTAAGCCCAGGTGAGCCAGAATTTTGCTGCATGCAGGTAACTTTTAGCCCCAACCACACTACTGATGGGAGAGAGAGGAAGGAGGAGGAAGGTAAGAGGTTTACAGTGATATTGAGAAATACCATGAAAAAAAGATTTTGAGTTAGAGTAGATGAATCTTCTCAGGCAGCTCTCAAACCAAAAGATCTCCTCTTTTTTGTCCTTTTTCTTTTTTCCTAAAAGATGACTATAAATCCTTTCTTAGTACCACAAGGCAAACTCATGAACTTGAAAAACACCTTCTTACTAACAACTCCTAAGGTATCACCACTTTGGTACCACCATTATGAAAAATTGCTTAACAGCAATCAACAATAGTAATAGTTATGAAAATTAAAATATACATTCTGTATTCTGGGTATCTGAAACCCAACACCCCTGTACTTACAAAATTTTGAAAAACTCATTTTGAAAAATTGCAGCAGAGAGATTGAGACCCTTTGTTGCATCTGCCATGTAACCAGAAGTCCATTTTGTGGTTAAGAACTTTGAGCCAGGTTGCCTGGGCTGGAATCCTCAATAAACCGTCACCCAGCTATAATTTTTGGCAAGGCACTTACCCTCACTGGTCTCAGTTTCCTCCTCTGTAAAATGGGGATACAAATACCTTATAAGGTTGTTTTGACAATTAAATGGGTTAATATTGAGAAATAAGTATGTTAACATTATCAAATATTTAGACGTGTGCTTGGCACATACTAAGAACTGTTGTTCAACAAAGAGCAGCATCCTATGCAGAAGTGATGAATATGAATCAGGAAAAGACATAAAAACAAAGATATAACATTCATATTTCTTTTGTGAAGTATCTATTCAAGTCTTTTGCTCATTTTCATTTGGGTTGTCTTTTTATTATTGATTTCAAATAGTTCATTATATATTCTAAGTGCAAGTCCTTTGTCAGATATATGTGTTTGAAATAAACACATTAAAAGATGCTCAGCATCATTAGTCACTAGGGAAATGCAAATTAAAACCACAATGAGATGGCATGCACCCACTAGAATGGCTAACATTAAAGACAGGTAACATCAAAAAGGCTGTGTGAAGCAACTGCAACTCCCATGCACTGCTGGTGGGAGTGTAAAGCGATATAACCACTTTGGAAAATAGTTTGGCAGTTTATTTCAGAGTTAAACATTCACCTACCAAATGCCTTTGGTATTTACCCAGGAGAAGTAAAAAACATACAATGGGGGACCCAAAAAAAAAAAACACTGGAATTTATTTATTTTAAAAAATGTGTCTTTATTCTTACATGTTTAAACTTCAGTCACCTTCAAAGTACTCTTCCTTTGATGCAATACACTTATCAGGTTTGTCCACTGCTCAAAACAGTCTGTAAATGTTGATGTCTTTTAGTGCTTCTGCCCTTTTTTGTTTTACCTCTTCCACATCAACAAAACATTTCCCTTTTAGGACTTTTTTCATCCGGGGAAACAAAAAGTTACTAGGGGCAAGATGAATAGAGAGGGTGGGGCATGGGGGGTGTCAAGCTATTTTTGGTCAAAAATTGCTGAACACTCAGTGCAGTATGGGTAGATAGGTGTGTTGTCATGATGGAAGAACCAGTCCCCTAGAAACTCGGGACATTTCTTCTGCAAATCATGACGCAGCCTTCTCAAAACTTCCAGACCGTTTGATCCAGAAGAACAAACTCTAAGTGCACAATCCCTCTTACATCAAAGAAACAAATAGTCCTTGTTTGCACATTTTTCACTTGTCATGCTTTTTTGAGTCATGGGGAAATGGTAGTTTTCCACTGGCTAGATTGCTGTTTCATTTCAGGGTTGTAACCATAGCACCAAGATTCATCTCCGGTTATGACTTTGGAAAAAAATCAGGGTCAGCCTCCCAACTGTTCCTTCAAAGCACGGCACACAGCCAAGCAACTATCTCTGTTCAGCCATGAGCAAGTGAGGCATAGATTTTGCTGAAACTTGTTTCATGCCCAAGTTTTCAGATAAAATTCACTGACAGGAACTCCACAACATCCCAATCACCTCCACAAGTTCATCAATAGTCCAGCAGCAGTTTTCCAAGATGGCTTGATGAATTCTTACCACATTTTCTTCAGTACAACTGATTAAAGGACACCCAGGAGACAGTTGATCATCAACCGACATTTCGCCTTGTTTAAAATTGGAAAAACATGTAAACTTGTGTTTTATGCAGAGCAGCATCTTGTAAGCTGTCTGTAACATAACAGTTTCTTCCACATTTTTTCCCAACAGAAAAGAAAATTTCACTGCCTCATGTTGTTTGTGTAAATCATCCATCATGAAATGGACAAACGCATTGAAAGACTCTCCAAAAAAAATTCACTAAAGCTGAGTGCAGACTCTCGTAACAATGCTAGCTGGTACGCTGATGCCAAGGGGTTCCTAGAACACTTACCTAGTGAGGGAAGCCTGTACTGTACTATAAGAGACTCATCCTCCAAAAGATCATTCCACTTTGGGGGGGTATCCCCCATCATATGTTTACACAAAGAGTTGCACAAGAATGTGCACAGCTTCTTTGTTCATAACAGCCAAACACTGAATATAGCCCACATGCCTATCAAGAGGAGAATGGATAATAAACCATAGTATATTGCTATCATGGAACTCACAGAACAAAGATAAATCTCACAGACATTATACTGAGCAAAAGATGCCAGACACAAAAGAGGACACACTGTGTGCTTTCGCTTATGTAAAGTTCAAGAACAGGCAAAACTAATTTATACAGATACAAATCAGAAGAGAAGTTACTTCTGGAAGGAAGGGGGATTGATTGGAAAGGGCCAGAAAGGAAGAGTCTATGGCAATGGATCTCCACTGGGGGTAATTTTGTCCCCCAAGGAACATGTAGCAATGTCTAGAGACATTTTGATTGTCATGCTGCTGGCATACAGTGAGTAGAGGTCAAAAATGTTAACTGGCCTACAATACACAGAACAGCTCCCCACGACAAAGAATGATGATGCCCCACACATCAATAATGTAGAAGTTGAAAACCCTGGTCTAGGATGATGAAAATGTTTTATATCTCGACTGGCTGCATGGCTGTCAAACACATTTAACCAAATCCATCAAATTGTGCATTTTGCTGAAAGCACAATTTTACAGGACATGAAACAAGATGACAAAATAAAAGTAATCTAACCAGAAGAGATCTGCTTCCTTAGACACATTGGAACCACCAGACGAAGGACTGTCAGTTTTACAATCCTATACTTATCCAATGCTATACCTATACCAATATTTTATGGCTTTTTAGCTAACCTTTAGCAAATGTATATAATTGTCTAAAGTCTGAGTTCATTTATCCTCCACTTATACTTTTGAATGACCCCTACAAAATCCTGAGTAAACTGCAGTTCCCTCTGGAGTCAAGAAGAGACCTCAATCAGGAGAGATCATCAACATATTGGTGATTAGAAACCCTTACACAAAATGGGTAACCAGTATATGGAGTTCATTCCCCCAAACAGTTTGAAGGTACTGAAAAATACAAGTTTTAGCAGGTCTTAAAAAATATTTCAGGAATAGATTTATAGAAGATTCCAGGATGCTAGAAAAGTGTCTTGCCTTTTGAGAAAGCATCAGGTCATGAGCAAATTTTACCACAGACCGTTGCTCAGTGCAATGTCCAGTGCTAATAAAATATAACAATCCCACTAGTCTGTGTAGAGCTGAAGCATTTTAAAACTACTGTCATGTATGTGTGTGTATATATATATACTCACAGCAACTCTGGAAAGTAAGGCAGGTATTGCTGTTCCCACAAATAACATGAATCTCAGAGTTTAGCTGTCTTGCTAAAGTCACAAAGGGAGGATTCAGAATACAAATCTATAATCCAGTGTTTTTGAGTGTTGTGCTCTGTGCTTCATTCATCCTTGCCATTCCATGCAGAACAAGGAGTCCATGGGGCCAATTCAACATGCAACCTGGACCCTGAGCACCCGTCCCACCTGGACCACAATCTGGATGCCTGGGAACCTGAAATCCTTGTTCAAAGAACCTCAAGCCCACTTTTAGGGCCAATGTGAGATTTTTCTCCATTTCTATCATCCTAAGGATGGGCCACACTTGCCCTTTACCATTTTCTTTATTTGTTCTCTACTAAGTGGTATGCCTGTTTCTGTTCTACAAGTGACTTTCATTTAAAAAATATATTTAAGCTCCTTTTTCTCTAATAGTAAATGTCAAAAATTAAATGGCATCTATAAGTCCTGCTTGTGAAGAATAATAACTAACCTGCTTTTTCTTTCTTTTTTCTTAATTACTTTCATAATTTTCCAGATTTGGTATCAATAATCTGGGATTTTAAATGCATAACATTTACTATATTTTAACATTATCTATTTATGAAATAATTTTAACTGTTTGAAAGTTTAAATTAAAAATGTTAAAACTTTCATATTTTCTTTGGTTTATGTTAAACTGAAGCACAGAAAAAGCTCACATTTTGAGAAAGATGAGTATTCCTATTTAGAAACATGGGAACATCTTCCCACTTCAAAGTTTTTTTCTAAGGTCCCTCAGTAAAAGACACACATGCATAGATGCCCAGTGACATAAAATGGACATTGGCTTTTATCCAAAGAAGTTTTAGCCCAGAGGTTGATACATTTTGGGAATTATTTCTCACATTATGCACCTTTCTATAATATATATAACATATTTTTAAATGTGTGCATTAAAAATAAAACACTGTATATACTTCATTTTGTTAGTTCAATCTCTTTAAAATGGTCAATATGGTGCTCTAGTAATAAAATAATAAACCTTATAAGATATAGAAATATGAAAAATTTGTATTAATATGAATGTAAAACTATTCAATAGTATTGGGCTCCAGAGTGGTGAAAAGGCTCTGAATAAAAATTAGGAGAGATAGCCGGGCTTGGTGGCTCAGCCTGTAATCCCGCGCCTTTGGGAGGCTGAGGTGAGTGGATTGCCTGAGCCCGTGGGTTCGAGACTCGCCTGGGCAGGCGAGACCTCATCTCTACAATAAATCAAAAAATTAGCCGGGCGTGGTAGCACAGGCCTATAGTTCCAGCTACTTGGAAGGCTGAGGCAGAAGGATCGCCGGAGCCCAGCAGGTCGAGGCTGCGGTGGCCGGGAGTGGCCGCTGCACTCCAGTCTGGGTGACAGAGTGAGACTCCAACTCAAAAAAAAAAAATTAGGAGAGGGCGCAGTGGCTCAAGCCTGTAATCCCAGCACTTTGGGAGGCCAAGGCAAGAGGATTGCCTGAGTCTGGGGGTTCAAGACCAGCCTGGGCAACTTGGTGAGACCTCATCTCTACAATATATCAAAAAAAAAAAAAAAAACTTGATGTGGTAGCATGCTCCTGTAGTTCCTGCTACTTGGAAGGCTGAGGCGGAAGGATCACCTGAGTGAGTTTGCCACTGTACTCCAGCCTGGGTGACAGAGTGAGACTCTGACTTTAAAAAAAAAAAAACAATTAGGAGGAGATAGGAAACCAACTGGAGTTGGTTGGTTCTGGTTTCCTTTTCTGCTCATAAAGGCATCTGGGCCTCACTCCCTGGAAGGCCTCCCCTTCTAAAATGCTGAGGCCTAGAGGGAAGAAAGCTGAGGCCCTAGGACAGGAGCCCCCCAAGGGATTCTCCTCCAGTGCCTCCTCCTCCCAGGCCAGCCCAGCCCAGCTGTGCTCATCTTGTCTGTACCGTTCAATTGACTTTTCCTGAGGAGAAGGTACCATTGTTGCATTCTCGCTACTTTACCAGGGAAGAAATCTCTGTGATCTTCCCAAAGTCTATGTCTCAAATGTGATATACAGGTGGAAAAAAAATGCCACCACCATCATCGCCTCCTGGTCCCACATAGTTCTTTCTCCCGTGGTGAAGGGGCCCAAAGTCCAAAGTCCCTCTGATTCTCAAAGCCAAAGATCCTTTTCATAGCAGAAGCTGCCCGTTTCAGGGACATCTCAGCTCCCCCTGCCTTTTTACCACCTCTGGAGCCCAATACTTTTGAAAAGTATATTAATAAAAATTGTTCATACTGCTATGTCTTTTGAGGTTTATTACTTACTGCTAATTCTACGAAACCACAATTTCCTCATTTTTGATATGTATAACTAGGACAGTTAGAAAGCATTTCAGTTTTTCAGAAAGAGTCTTTGACATTTTGGGGTCCCTGGGGCAGGTCTTACACTTTCTATTACAGGCAGGGCCAACTTCTCCATAACTCTCCATGGGCACAGTGCCAAGGGCCTAAGATATTTTCAAAAGTGCCTAAAGTACATGAAAGTCATAATGTGACCCTGCATACATCAAGGACTCTGCAATCTTTCCCCTCAAAACTCTACAGACTCTATTCAACAGCCTTTCCATGTTATTGATTGAAAAAGTGATAGATTTGAATTGTTAATATTAATATGCTCCTTTGATCCTGAATATTTTTATTTTTTATATTCAAAATGTTACCAGCACAGGTCGAGATGATTTTCTTAGCATGAATTTTTACCTGGTATGCAGGAAACACGACTGTGTTTTTCAACTCAAGCAGGTTGATGTCCATTTATTTGGTTATTGGTATTGCTCTGCTGTTTCCTCTCTAGAATTTTTGTGTACACCACATCTTGTAGACAAGTGCTCACAACGCTTATCCATTCTCTCATCATTCTAGATTGACTCATGAGAGGATTTCTCAGGGAGGATTTTTTTTTTTTTTAATCAATTCCATTTCCAGAGTCTCCAATTTGTTGTTTGTTGACACATTGGCATTCTTAATGTAACAGTCAAAACTTACTTCTCCTTGCAGGATTTCCTGATCTCTTCTGTTCCTTCTTTGTGACAATTACCATAAAGGTAATTCTGTCTTAAATCTTACAATTTAAGATTTAAATTTTAAAGATTTAAGTTCTGTCTTAAATCTATCCAGTCCATGTTTGCCAACATTCTTTGCTGCATCTTTCATTAACAATATGCTATGGTCTGAGTGTTTGCATACTCTCAGAATTCATATGTTAAAACCTAATCCCCAATGTGATAGTATTAGGAGTCGGGGCTTTTAGGAGGTGATTAGATCATGAGGGCAAAGCCCTCATGAATGGGATCAGTGCCCAGATAAGGACATGACAAGACCAGAGGTCCTTCCTTCCATATTGTGATGATAGATGGGAAACTAACCATCTTCTCATCTTGGACTACCAGCTCTAGAATTGTGAGGAATTTTTGTTGTTTATAAGTCTACGGTATTTTGTTATAGCAACATGAACAGAGTAAGACACAAAAGTATGGGTATTCATTTCTTGTAATTCCTCAGTGTGACTGCCTTCTTTGCAAATGCAATTCTTTTTATGTATTCAGTAACATTTTCCTCTTTTTCCTCACTTTACAAAGGAAGGTCTTCGCTTGTTCAGCATTGATATCTGAGTTGAGTTCTGTCAAAGAACATAAAGGCCTCTGCTCATATCATTCTGGCCCAAATTAAGAAAGGAGGGGACATTTTGGATAAAGCATGGTATTACTTTGCTCTCTGAAGTCCTGCATTTGGGGACAGCTAGGGGTCTCCAGAACCAAAAGTGAATTAGAGTAAGGGGCTTCATCAGTGTGTTCTAGAAATTATTGTCTGTATTTTGGGCAGCAACCAGGAATCACTCAGGCCATAGCACCCACTCACTATCTAGAGAAGTTGTTTTTGTAGGAGTCAGCCATCCACACCCAGGACTGACAGGAACACGTTCCTCTAGTGGCTCCCAAGTCATTGGTAAACTTCAAAGAGGTAAAGGTGGGATCAAGAAAAGTCTTTCAAAGGCTCACTGACCTACCCTCTCTGTCAGCCTTAGCCCCTCCTAGGAAGAGGACCTCAATTCCTCTTATGCATTCTTTGAGACCAGTTATATTTCAGAATTCTGAATTTAGATGCATAGAGACGGGAAAAGGAAGTGTGATAACAGGAAAGCATCTTGCAGAGGTAACTGAAGTGTAAGTTATACCTCCAAGATGTGCCAGTTGAGGGGGAAAGCTGGTTAAAGATGAGGGAGGGAGAAAGCTAAGGCATAACTTCTCAGACACTGTACTTTCAGCACTTCCAACTACACAGGCACAAAGTGTATGCGAATTGCCTTAAGGACAGTCCTCCAAGAAAGGTTCTCGAGTCTTAAGTGCTGACCCTAAGAAGTGAAAGTTCATAAAAACAATTATAAAAACAGGATTCCAGGGTTCTGGGCAGAGCACTGATTTGCCCACTACATGCACTCACAGAACACCCTAGACAGGTTTCAGGCAACCTCTTGAAATCAAACACATATTCTGCAGTCAAACATAGGCAGAGTCCCAGTAAGTGGGATATAGAGTACAAAATAATATAAATCCTATTAGAATTTTTCATAATGTGCATTATTATACACTGGTTGGTGAAATAATGTGATATAGACCACACACACAAATACTCTAGTATTTTTTTCTAAGGAACCAGTCAGTATAACTTCAAACCCATATTGATTCAAACGAGGCTCATTGCCACTATCTCTGCATGCAAGAAGCATTGATGTCATCTGGGGGTTCTCGTCATGACCAGGTTAGAGTTAGATGTGGATGCTGAGCTGGGAGCAAATGCTCAGGTGAAGAAGCAGCAACAAGAAGGATGATTTTCAAACTTCTTCCTGTGTCCTTGCTTAGAGTGATCACGTGTTTCCAAATAGTCTCTAACTGAGGAAACAGCCATTATCTCTTACTCACAGGTAAATGTAAATTATCCAAGACAGAAATTAACCCATCACTCATTCTCACCATTTAATCTTTGGGAATTTTTTCTTCTGTGATCACAACGTTATGTCGATGAGCCATCACAGTTCAGGCTCTTCAGGTTATATTTCATGGCCAAATCAGTTTGGGTGCCAGTTCTAAAAGCAAAAACTATGCTTTTTCAAATTTACTCAAATTTTGGAATTTCAGATGAGATCACAGGCCTGTACTAGTAGATAGAGTTTCACTCTCCCACTCACCTCCCAAGCAAGCTGTTTCTTTGCACAAGGGAAAGCAAAGGCAAACTCCTCAGTCTAGCAGAGATTCTTCTAAGTTTCCAGAATGTGGACGTCATACTACAGCACTGAGACAAGTCATTTTCTTTTCTTTTTTTTTTTCTTTTTCTTTTTTTTTTTTTTTTTTTTGTGAGTGAAAATCAGGGAGGGGAAGAAATTTAGTGTGTGTTCTCAGATTGTCCTGCTTATGGCATATAACCCTAGAAGTGTGAGAGGTTTCAGGGGCTGCATGCTTTCTAATAAGGGATCCTACTTTGCTAATCAAGATCTCTTAATTGCTATCAGAATGATTTAACTGCAATGCCTGCCAGTGTGTGAAAATGTATTTGCTGTTTCATGGTTCTTGGCCTCATTTCAATTAAATGCACCTTTCTGATGATTAGTGTGAAGCTGAGCATTTTTTCATGTGACTGTGGCTGCTCATATGTCTTCTTTTGAGAAGTGTCTACTCAGCCCACTTTTTAATGGGGCTGTTTATTTTTTTCCTTCCAGCACATCTGAGTTCCTTGTAGATTCTGGATGTTAGACCTTTGTCAGATATGCAGTTGGCAAATATTTTTTCCCATTCTGTGGGCTGTCTTCCTGCTCTCTTGATGGTTTCTTTTGCTTTGCAGAAGCTTTTCAGTTTGATGAGGTCCATTGGTCTATCTTATCTCTTATGGCATGGGCTTTTGGGGTTTTGATTAGGAATTGGTTGCCCATTCCAATTTCCATAAGGATGTCTTCTGCATTTTCTAAGATTCTTAAAGTTTGGGGGTTACTAATCATCAGAGAAATGCAAATCAAAACGACATTGAGATACCACATAACTCCAATAAGAATGGTTATCATTAATAAAACAAAAAACAAGCTGGGCTCGGTGGCTCAGCCTGTAATCCCACGCTTG
The DNA here is from genome assembly GCA_963574415.1 of Tarsius wallacei. Classification (NCBI taxonomy): domain Eukaryota; kingdom Metazoa; phylum Chordata; class Mammalia; order Primates; family Tarsiidae; genus Tarsius; species Tarsius wallacei. Next base: position 107 of record CAUYQG010225134.1, on the reverse strand, counting down.
GGAGGCTGAGGTGAGTGGATTGCCTAAGCCCGCAGGTTCGAGACCTGCCTGGGCAACTTGGCGAGACCTCATCTCCACAATAAAATAAAAATTAGCCGGGTGTGGTA
>CAUYQG010225130.1:0-18041 GCA_963574415.1 Tarsius wallacei | reverse complement strand
TTTCAGGCACTGTCCTGTTTTTTTTACATTAATGTTTTTATAACGGTGGTTCAAAAATTAAAGTGTTCTTCCAAGGTCCCAAAGCTATTAAGCTGCTTAAACCCTGGTCACGTTATTTCTTTTTTTTTTTTTTTTTTTTTTTGAGTTGGAGTCTCACTCTGTCGCCCAGACTGGAGTGCAATGGCATGCTCCCGGCCACCGCAGCCTCGACCTTCTGGACTCTGGCGATCCTTTCACCCCAGCCTTCTAAGTAGCTGGAACTACAGGCGCGCACTACCATGCCCGGCTAATTTTTTTTTATTTATTGTAGGGATGAGGTCTTGCCAAGTTGCCCAGGCGGGTCTCGAACCCACGGGCTCAGGCAATTCACTCACGTCGGCCTCCCAAGTCGCGGGATTACAGGCTGAGCCACCGAGCCCGGCTCTGGTCACGTGATTTCAAGCCCATGCTCTTTCAACACCATGCACCAACTCCCTGAGTCGTCCATTCATTTGACATGTATGTATCAGGCACCGTTCTAGGGGCTAGGGACACATCAGTAAAGAAAACAGTAGTTGTCCTAGACCTTATGAGAGGTAAGGGGGAGTGCTATGGAAAACAAAAAAATAAACAAAAATCAGAGTGGGAGAAGAGAGACCAGGTGTGCTGGGGCCAGGTCAGTGGGGCCTAGCATGACAAGCGAGTTCAACAGTGGTCAGGGTGGGCCCACTGAGCAAACACTCAGAGGGGAGGGGCAGCCAGAGCCCAGCTGGGGGAAGAGGGTCACAGACAGAAAGAACAGCTAGGGCTAGGGCCTTAAGGCAGGAGAGAGACTGGCTTATTAGAGGAATAACGAGGAGGCCAGCATGACTGAACCAGAGTGAAATCATGCAGGTAGTAGGTTGTAGGTTGGCGAGATGGCAGAGGCAGGTTTAACAATCTCCATCTTCCCTGGGTGAGCCAGAAGCTTCTTCAGGGTCCTGGGCAGGTGGAGCACACCTGCCTTACATTTGCAAAGCATCACTCTGGCTGGTATGTTGCAGGTAGATGCCAGGAGACTTACGGGAGCCCATGGCCGCAATCCAGGGGCAAGATGGCAGTGGTACAGGGTGACAGCAGTGGAGTTGACAAGGAGTATTCAGATTCTGGATGTATTTTGAGGAAGAAAGTGGGATTTCCTGACAGTTTGGATGCGGGATAAACAAGAAAGAGAGAAGTTCAAGGATGCCTCTGCGGTTTGGGGCCCGAGCCACCGGGAGAATGAGTGGCCCAGCTGAAATGGGAAGGCTGTGGCTGGAATCAGTGTGGGTGAGAGGCGGTCTGGCAGGAACAAGGAGCTCGGGCTTCGGAAGGCTGAGTCTGAGATGTCGATGAGTTTCCTGGAGGTGTCAAGAAGGCCTTTGGATATATTTTGAGTGTGGAACATATTTTGCAACATCTATAAACAAGTATGACTTCAAAGATTTCAGGTGTGAGCTTCATTCACCAGGGGATCAAGCTTCTTGTTTTTCGCAAGATGCCTCATGGATTAACTGCCAGGGTGTTTAGTACAATAGAAATTCCTGACCGGTGTGGGCAGGAGAAAGGAGGAAAGTCACCAGCAGTAAGAGAGGAAGTCGGTCAAGGATTAGACATTTTCTGTCCCAGGTCATGAAGGGCTGGGTGAATACATGCAAAGAAACATGCAAAAAGGAATACGAAATAAGTACTTTATCTGGAGGGAGAATTCAAATCCCATGTATAGATCTGGAAATAAAAAGCCTGATTCACTTCACCTTAGGTTACCAAAACTCTTGGGACTTAATAATTATCCAGAAGTTAACTGGAGGGCCCGAGTAGATTCTAGGGATTTCTTACTCTGAATCAGGAAGGAACAGGCAGGATCATTGTTCTTCTACCCGTTCATGCCAAATTTACTTTAGAGTGTCACCAAATTTCTTTGGCTAATGATCACAAGTCTCAGGAAAAAAGACAGGGCTAACGTCCAAGGACCGGAGCTCTCATTCTAGGGAGGTCACCGCCCGCAGCCATTTTCCTCTGAGCCCGAGCCACCTACTTCCGGATGCATGGAAACGAATCTCATCAATTCAGATCTCGGGAATTCGCCAGCCAGGGCTGTGAGGTGTCGAGTACAAAATAGTCACAGAGACGTTGGGAAGAAGCTGTCCCACCTCAGCCTGAGCCAAGTTCGGAAAGTTCATCTCAAATGCCAAGAACAATGCTTTTTCACCACAGAACTAAGACTTGAATGTGACAAGCAAAATCGGGGGTCTCGCTGGAGAAAACCGGGTGCCTAGTCATGGCACCCGCACATACATCTCTTGGTCTGACCTGCTTCTCTCTCTCTCTCTTGCTGGGTTCTTGATTCTGTTTGTAAAACCTCTCTTACTGTTATCACCAACAGCACTGATGATTAAGTGCTGGGGTCTGGGTGCACAGATTAAACAAAGACAGCCCAGGCCCTCAAGGGCACGAGTGATGTTTCTCTGATGAAAGTGGCGAGGAACAACTCCCAGGTTCTTCATTTTGGCTCTTTACATGCCACGTCATAGCCGTGGTTCCAACTGTATGGTGGGTGGCAGTCTCTGTCACTGTGAGTCAGTCGACTTAGACATGGACAGGGGTTTATAGGTTCTTAAAGAACCAGGGAGACACTAGTGAGAGAGAGAGGAAGGCACCGGATATAAGAACCCCCCCCACACACACACACACACTCTCTCTCTCTCTCTCTCCTTGAGTATCAAATGCCCACCGATGTCAGCCATATTGCTGCTAGATTTGGAAACCGATTAAAAATCCATTTGATAAACATTGCATGTATCTGCCTTACATACCGCAGAATAACTGTCTCTTTGTGTATATCTCCTCTCCTTCAAGACGAGGATGGGCCCTTTCCACTTGGAAGCCACAGCAGGAAGCCTTAGCCTGGTACACAGTGGGTGCCCGAGAAACATGAACCGACAGGATGAGGAAACTGAGGCACAGGTCTTGTCCTCAGGGCCCTTCTGGGACCGAGTGTGGAAACGAGCTCAGAATTTCCATTTCCAGGCTAAGTGTTTTTGCCAGAAGGGAAGATGAAAGCATGTCTTTCAAGATCCACAGAGAGGTTTCCCTAAGCTCTTTCCTAAGATGGGACCAAGGAGGTAGATATCTTTTCCCCACAGATTCAAGCTTTTATGCCTCTGCCCAGTGGATGCGGGACATCCACCGTGCGGAGTGCAGTTCCTGGCTCCTCTGCGGGGATCACAGCCCGGCTGCTCCCCCCAAGCTGCAGGAGAAAAGTCAGTGAGGAGGGACTGCTGCTGCATTGGCAGACAGCGTTCTGCGGAGGGTCATGCTTTGAAAATACCTCTAATTTTGTTTTCATAGCTTGTTAACCTTTTCCTTCCCAAAACAATGCCCGTGTTTGTTTTGGCTCCTCTCGTGGCCTGCATACTGAGGACGGGTCTGAGTTGGATGCACAAAAGCATTTTTCCCTTAATCTCATTACAAGGGCTCCTCAGTCTTTAATTCTTCCCAGGACTCGCTTGCTGTGAAGTGATTTCCTCTTGGAATCCTTTTCTTTATGAAGCTGGGAGAGCAAGTCTGTTGGGTTTTGTAGGGAAATGGGGAGAGAAAGCGAAGACAAAGGCGGAGAAATAAAAAACAAGCGGCACCGTGCTGACTTGGGCAGTCCTCACATCAAATGGAGCCACTCAGAAATGTCTGCCGCTTAGACCTGGGATATCTGAATTCGAGTTTGAATTAGGATGCCGTGCTGACGTCCTCTTCTTCCTGTTGTCTCTTACCTGCCTGAGGTTTATGAAATGTGTGAGTGAAGGAGCCAATGCTTTGACAACTGGCCTTGCTCATGTGTTAGAGAGTATCTTATTTCATCCTTTTTGCCCCTTGAATGTCGTACGTCTGCCTGTTCGGCCACCCTGACTTGATTCTCATGAGCATGTGGCGTTCTCGATATGTTCCTTCTTAGCGTTGGGGACAAATCCACACTGAAATTTTATTCTTATGTGGGAATGTTCATTCCCAGTACTTGAAGGAATTTTCTATTTAATCAGCCTTTTGTTCATTTGACTATCCTCTTTCAGTAAAATATTTCTTTCATCTTCTGAATTGTTTCATAGATTGTATCTGTAAATATGAAACTGCAACAAAAGAAACTACCAGCCACCACTACCACCAAGACCAGTCCGCTGGAGCCTGAAGCATCCGGGCTGGGGTCCATCTGCCCTCGGAAAAGGGGAAAGGAGGCTTCTCTACTGTAGAGTGTATTTCTATTGTGGATCGTCCGCATATTGCATGCAAGTGGCCGTAAGGAATGGAAAAATACATCTTCACCTTTCCCCAGTCCACAGTTTGCTTTCCATATGGAACAGAGAAATGGTGTCACCTGCCCTTGGAGAGGCAGCACCTGCAGAGGTTGGAGCCGGTGCCTTCGGCAGGCTTTCTGGGACCTAGTCCTAGCTTTTCCTCTGGTTAGCAAGTTGCGTCCCCTCATCTAGGCAATGAGACTAATAACAGTACCTACCTCTTGGGGTGCCAGACAGTATCCTTCCTCTCACCTCATGTGTTAACTTGAACATGAACTGAGAGGAGACATATCCAACACAGTCCCTGCTCTCCAGTAGCTTAGAATCCAGTGAAACTCACCCATACAAAGAAGGGGATACAAGTAAACTCATGACGGCGTCTCCCCTGTACTCACACATTCTTCTCCTCTATCTCTTTATTATATTTTCGTATAAAAACATGTGTGGATGAGGGAGGATTCTGGGAGGGTCGGTGTCCTGAGGCTCCATGGCTTATCCATCACCATTAATCTTGGAGGTTTGCGTCCCCCATACCCATTTGCTGGAGAGGAGTGACTCATCCCGACTCCAGCAGCAGCGCTGACAGTTAATTGAATTCCAGAGCTAACGTTTCTTCCTACCTACAGCAATTCTTCACAGCTCAGAGCCCAAGATTGCTCTGAGCAAGACTGCTGTGTTTATGAGAGAGAGAGAGAGAGAGAGAGAGAGAGAGAGCATGCAAGAGAATGAGTGCCGTTTTCAAGTGATTGAAGGGCCATGTTTATGTGTAAGGTTTCATTTCTTCTTGGCTTTCAGGCTTAGAGCTCATGCAAACTTGGTCCAGAGGAAAATGGACCAGACAGTTATTACGGCCGAAGATTGCTGTTAGTGCCTTCCTGGGGCAAAGGGCAATGACCGAGCGGCCTCCTTCCACTCCCCACCTAGCCAGGGTAATCTGCCAGCAGCTGGCCCCTCTTTCAATGATCTTTTATCTTCCTGGTGACGACCCAGGATGGTCATTATTTACTGACTACCTGGCTGCTGTTTAAAAAGGAGAAGAAATTAATGCATGTGTAGAAAATTCTATTGAGGACAGATTTATTTCTAGAGTCCCTCTGCAACGTGTGTATATTTCAAGAGGAGAGTGACTATGCAAAGTGACAAAGACAACTCTTTATATTTGGAGCCTCAAGTGTTGGGTGATGGGTTGATCAGCTTGATGGAAGTCAGGTTGTCACGGGCTAAAAAGGAAGCAGGTGGTGAATAAATGAGGTAGCAGGGGATGATTCATTCAAGTCATTTAGCAAATTGTCTTAGCATGTGCACACAAAAGCAAATGAACTTTTTGGGAAATTCCAAATTAGGCAGGCAGGTCTTGGAAAGAGTCCCCCCATGTGGGAAGGTGGGGCCCCTTCCAGATGGCTTTTCAGAAGCTCCGTTTCATTGTGGTGGTTTCTCATGGTTGGTCACTGACTCACACTCACTGGTTCCTGGTTATACAGGATTTGCCCGAAGCAAAATGGCCACACAGGCGAACTCCCCCAGGTCAACTCCTCTTGAAGTTCTCTTTGTTCCCAGATAGGTACTGGGTTGCAATGCACAGCGCACCCAGGGTCCATCTGCTCAGGACCCAGCCCAAGCTAAGAAGCCCGGCAGCAGGCCGTAAAACAAAGCTTAAAACTCGAGCCTGGGGGAGAAGGGAGGCTGGTGTGGTGCCTCAAAGGCCCAGAGCTGTAAGTCCCTCACCCTCGTGGGAACAACTGGAATTCGTTCCAGTTCTTAGTGCAGACAGCTCCCTTTCTGACTGTAGCCCTGAGGATCACAGAAGGACAAATGTCTACACTGGCACAAGCTTGGAGATCTACATCTCCATCCCCCTCTTGTTGCAGAAGAAATATCTGAGTCACACGTGATCATAGCAAAACAATCTGAATCAGACCCTTATCCTGACTAGTTCTAAGTCCCTCTCAGACCGCCCCTAGGCCAACAGTATGCTGGGGGTGGGGTGTGAGGGAGTTTTACAGCCACTCACTGACTGGGTTTGGCAATACGTCCTTCTAGACATTTCCATCTGGCAGATGCCTTCCCTTGTCTCCCAATAACAGGTTGTAGAAATTCATGCAAGAGATGCAGCTTTGTGTCCTGGCTAATTATGGTTCCCTTGGCAAGGGTCACTCCTTTGGGGGTCAGTTCCTTCCCCTGAGAAATTCAGAATAGTAGTGGCAGTAGTAATAAAAGCGATAGCAAAAATACCTGACTGGTTGGACTCTCAGGATTACTTGAGGGACACTGGATATAAAATCACTGCAAAAGTCTAAAGTCCTCAAAGCATCATGTGGTGTTATTGATCCTGGCAAGTTTATTACATTTCAATCCCTTAAAACAAACAACCCAACTTGATTTCTATCTGCTTATAGTGACTTGACACACACACACACACACACACACACACACACACACACACACACACACAAATAAGCTCTCTGTGATCTTTGCACTCTGGGTCGCAGGCTCTTTACAAGCATTTGCTGTGCATAAAGCCCTCACTGTGCCCAGGGCAGAGTTATCAGAAATTAGGGCTGAATCCCGGTTCTGGCTTCACGTTGAGGTGACCTTGTCACATCACTCCCCCGCCTCAGTTATTCGTCTGTAACATAAATGTCGTAATTACAGAGGGTGGGGGTTTTGTCTTGCTGAGGATAGATGTGAAATTATCATATTAATAATTGCATCCTCATCCTCACAAGTGTTTGATGGGCGTCCAATGTGTGTTTGAACTTGCTCATGGATTTCCTGGTTAGGCATTCAAGGCCCTCTGTCGTCTGAGCCTCTTATCCCAGCCCCTTGACCCGCCACATTCTACCCTACTCTTTGTTCCCCCTGCATTTCCAGTTCTTTGCCTCTGTCGGTCCATTTGACTTCCCTGTGTCCAAATTCTGCCCGACCCCTGAGGCCTGGGTATCGGCTCCTCCTTTTTGAACCTCTCAGCAGTTCCTGTGGCTCCTCGCTTGAATTTATTTTTTGCCACATTTAACTTTCTACCCCATGGTTTAGATATACATGGGCATGTCTTCTCTCTTTCTTAAAATAAGAAATTGCCGAATGAATGGATGGATGCATGGACAAATGGATGCGCTGCCTTGGAATAATGGTTTGATGTTTGTAGTTGCATCCATAATTAGGTTACAATTCAATGAACCAACACCTTTGAGGACTGAGTCTGACACGGCACCGAATAACGCCTTGGGGTGGGCAACAGAGCCTGTGAGACACATCCCTGCCTTTCAGGTATTCACAACCTAATTGGAAAGGCAAGTCACCCACTCTTCCCCTTCCATACTCCCCCCGGAAAAGCATGGAGAGAACGTCTTAAATGTCTTCCTAGGGGAAGAGATGAAAAAGAAAAATTATTGTATTCATGTGACATACTATTACTCCACAAAACAAATAAACAAACTACTGATAGATTTACTCAGCATTGGTGAAGCCAAATACAAAAAACATTGCACCATGCAATTCTGTTCATATGACAGTCTAGAAGCAGAAGAACAGAGTGAGGGTAACAGACGGCAGATCACTGGTTGCCTGGGCCGGGGAGGGGACTGGGAAGGAGATGATGGAGGCAAAGGAGCATCCAGGAACTTTCTGAAGTGATGGCAACGTTTCATCCTGATTGGGGTGGTGCTTACATGGACACATTTGTCACCAAACTGCACACTTCAATTATGTGCGTCTTACTGTATGCCAATTATGATCCAATTAAGTTGATTAAAAGATGAGCAGAGAATTAAGTAATAGTTTAAAATGTAAATAACAGTTCAAGACAACCATGGAAGAGATATCACAAGTCATGGTTAACAGCAACTTGAATGACAGACAATTGTGTTGACAGTTCAAAGAGGGTCTCATCCCTTCAGACTCTGGTGGTCTTTAAAGCAGGGATGTAAGAAGGCCCCTGAGAATGAGAAAGGAAAGGGAGAGTGCCTGCCAGGTGGACGCATCTCATGCTCCTTTCAGATTTGTCACAGCACTTCTCAGCCCAGGACCCCAGAAAGCGCTCCATGAATAATTTATTAAGTAAGGGATCTCATAAAAAAATAAGTTATCTCACCCTCTGTTCAGGAGACGGAACAAGCCAAGTCCGTAAATAGAGTCATTTAAAAAAAAAAGAATGCGTGTAAGAGACCACACCACATATTCAAGGCCGGCTAAGGACCAGTCTAGTTAACTTTTTCATCCCAGCCTCTTTCTACTTGGTAGGACTCCCCGCCATTGCTGAGTGGCTGGATCCTGCGCACTGCCGGCTCAGTGGCTTGCAAGAGAAGTTCTCTAGAAGGTTCCCCTGAGTGTCTCTTATGAACCTAGAGGACGGTGAGCAACGGTCTGTCAGGAATGGCTGCAAGTAGCAGAAAGCCCTTCCACACCACAGACCCTCTGCCCCTTAGTTCCAGGCTGCCTTGTGGCAGGAGACCAGAAGAGGGGTGACTGGTTACGGAATTGTGCAGGACTGTCGGTCTAATGGTGGAGGAATCCAAATGATCTCCCAGGCCAACAGATGGGGAGACTGATTTTAAAAGGATGAAACTATAGTCTTACCAGGGGGACCTTAAAAAAATGAACAAAGACGCAGAAGAAAACCTTTCTGTCCTCCTCTAAACACAGGGGGTGGGGAGAAAAAAAAATCCGTCAAAGTCACCTGGAACAGAACCCATCAGTAAGGAAAGACATGCTATTTCCAGGTTTCTAAAAGGACCCTAGTAACAGCCGGTGGGGAGAAAGACCACATAAACACTGTACTTGATAGAGGCCTTTTGAAATCAGATAAAGGTGTGTCTTGCTACCTTGTGGCCTTGAGCCTTTTCACTCTGCAGTAGTCCAGCTGGGTTTGGAGATTGAGGTCTGGGAGTGTGATTGTATATTTTTTCCAACTGATACTGGAGTTGTTTGCTTTTAACAATGTGACTTTGTTCTTTTGTTAAATGTGGCCAGTAGCATAGCTATTGCTTAGGGAAGGAACAAACAGATTAGGAACCTGCTAAAAGTCAAATGATGTTTTGTATATCGTACAGTATTGGTGAAAGTACCATGGGGCTGGTCCAGGCAGCTTCGTGGCAGGGAGTGACTCCCTTTCCGATGCTATCCTGAAACATATGCACTGGTCCTGGGCTGTTTCTGGGAAGGTACTGAGAGCAATTTATCTGGAGCCAGGAATGACAGCCTTATATTTTTTAAAAATCAGTTGCAGTTTGCTTCCCTCGGAAAAGGGGATCTATTAGTTGCATTCTGAGGAGCAAGAAGGCCCCCAAGCTGTGTGAGGCACAACTGAAATAAGTATACCTACTGTGTGCCAGGCATAGAACTAAGCACATTTAAGTCCTGTCTGTGCATGACCTCATTAAAGCAGCCCAATCACCTCAGTGCATAAGTACGAGGGTGTCTCAGCATGGGTAAAGTCAGATACAAAAAACATTGTACCATGCAATTCTGTTCATATGACAGTCTAGAAGCAGGAGAATGGAGTGAGGGTAACAGAAAGCAGATCACTGGTTGGGTTGGGGATGGGGCTGGGAAGGAGGTGATGGAGGCAAAGGAGCATCCAGGAACTTTCATCCTGAAGAGCCGATCCTGTACGTCTCTTCCCAACTGCACGTTCGGTGACAGTATGGTGGTAGCTTGAAATTGGCCATGATGGAAGTATTTACACCACGGAAATTGGCAAATGCTATAAAATAAGACTTCTTTTTGCTGATTGGTTTGTTTCATTTCCTGAGAGCTGCTAGTCAACATTTACCAGCACACCACTGGATGGGCAGTATCCTTTTATTTTTATTTTTCTAGACACGGGAACTCACTATGTTGCCCAGGCTGGTCTCAAACTACTGGCCTCAAGTAATTCTCCTGCCTCAGCCTCCTGAGCAGCTGGGATTACAGGTGCAAGCCACTGCGTCCAGCTTGGATAGGCGGTATTTTTATTCCCACTTCACAGATGAGAAATTGGGATCTTAAATAACGAGTCCAAGAAGTCACACAGATTTTAAATTCATTCAGTGCTAGCCTGAGACACATGCACTGGCCCCGAGCTGTTTCTGGGAAGGTACCGAGAGCAAGTTATTTGGAGCCAAGAATGACAGACAGTCTTATATTGTTTAAAAATCAGTTGCAATTTGCTTCCCCCAGAAGAGGGCATCTATTAGTTGTCTACTGAGGATGGCCCCAGGAGGAGGGTCCCAGGAGGAGCCCAACGGAAGCCGAGAACTGCTCTGAGAGCTACCCTGAGAGATCCAGATGCGGGGAGGGACAGAAAGCTCTTGGGGTCCCTGGTGAGCCAGATCCAGTGGAACCTGCTTTGCAGCACCTCTGGAGTTGCGAGACTGTGCTCAGAAGCCCCAGGAGATGTCATTGTGACCTGGCTCCAGCAACTTTCCTCACTACAGTAGAAGGTCTTGGGCCCCTCGACGACCCTGGGACTGGCCTTCTTCATATCTGGGTTTCTCCCTTTTTTCTTTGCGACAAGGAACTGATCGTCCATCTCAACAACACACAAAGTGCTCTGGCCATTCCCGGAATCAACAGCTTCTCAGAAGGGATGAGGTTACAGTTTCATGTGTCAGGAGTAACTCCTCGACGCACCAACACTCTGGACGGTGAGCTTTAACTCCACCAAAACTTCGTGACTGGCTGGGGCAAGGCTGGGATGAACAGGATGTCAGGAAACCGCACAGTGGATATTCTCATGTCAGCGCAGAGGAGACTCTGAGAACTAGGCACTGTGGATGGGACTTCTGGTTTCCCCCACGTGGACTTGTGATATGGGAGTGGAGTGGAGATGGAGAAATGGAGAATGTTGGAAGCCTGTGTATTCTGAGAGTGGGGATGGGGATGAAAGGATGTGTAGAAATTCTTTAGTTTTGCTGATCAGGTGGGAAAGAGGGGCGACTCCTCTTTCTCTGCCTCTTCTCTCCCCTTCATTTCCTTCCTCCTTCTGCAGACAGGAGCCCTGGTTGCTTCCTTTCTGGCTCGGTCAATAGCTCAGGGATGGATAGTGGCTGCCGAAACTGATAGCACGTTTCTGTTACTTTTCTGCCACGGAGACCCCAAATCGTCTCAGTGACATCTCAGACATCCCTAGCACATGTGTGTGATATTTGCTTTCAACCCAAAACCGGGCTTAAGATACCCAAATTTGAGCCACAGGGAGAAATTACTATTTTTTCAATAAAGCTTATGGCAAATATAAAATGTGATAGAAACACTTTTTAGCATCCTCTGGCCCTTGCTGTGTAAATCACCACAGTCGCGGGCGCCATTATAAATTACCTTTTATTGTGCATCAATAAGCTTTACAAGATAATGGAGATGGAGCAGTGATGCTGTGGAGTTTTTGCCCCCCTTCTTAACTTTCCAGATCTTCACTGGCTTTGTGAAATTGCTGCCTGGCACAGTGGTAAGTGATGTATGAAATGAAGTATTGCCTCCCCCCCGCCAAGCACTGGCTCCGCCATCACTGCTCCGGTATTTATTATTTGAAGGCGTGTTTGTGTTGGCTACAGTCAGGAAAACCCATCAATGCTTTTAAAGAGAAATTAGACCAAGAGGGAAGGCGGGGAATAAGGAGAAAAGCAAGAAAGATTTGGATAATAAGAGAAGTAGACTACGTCTGTAGTGCCAAAATATTGAGTGGACTGACTTTTCCCTGATGTTTCCAGATTGTCCAAGCATAGACAGGAGACACTTTCTCCGCCACCCTCCTGCACCCTCCTCCGTGGGGCTCACCCAGTCTGTCTTGGTCATGGCACACTCATCAGGTGGCTTGTTGCATTCGGGAAAAACATAGGTAGACCAAGTTGTATTAATTGTCTAGCAAAATATCAAAAAATATGTAGCTACTTGTCAAGATACTGGAAAAAATGTCATTTTTTCCATGGTGCTTTCACCACCAGTTGTCAGCCCATGGTGAACTCCCTTTTAATTGTTCTGATCTTTTTTCAAATGCTGTCTGCGTGGACTGAATGTTTGTGTCCCCTGCCCCCAAATTTATACATTGAAGCCTGATCCCCCGCTATGTGATGGTATTAGGAGGTGGGGCCCTTGGGAGCTAATTAAGTCATGAAGGAGGAGCCCTCATGAATGGCATGAGTGCCCTTATAGAAGAGATCCCAGAAAACTTATTTGCCCTTCCACAATGTGAGGACACAGCCATTAGATCGCCATCTATGAACCAGAAAGTGGACCCTTGACAGATATCAAACCTGCTGTCATCTTGAACTTGGAATTCCCAGCTCCAATATGGAAATAAATGTCTGTTGTTCATAAGCTACCCAGTCTATGGTATTGTATCATAGCAACCTGAACAGACTGGGACATTGTCCACGATCACATTATTAATCTCTTACTATAGTTTGTCCATTCTCTAATTATCTTTATATAAAATTTAGTCAGCAGATTATACCATCTCTTGTTCTCTAATTATTAGTGGAAAAATTCTTGGATCTACAGTTCAAGTTCAAATTCCAGCTTTGCTACTTACTAGTTGTATAACCTGAAAAAATTTACTTCACTTCTTTGCGCCTGAATTTTTTACATATGAAAACATATTGTAATACATAATGTGTTTGCAGAAGGTATTTATTTTTTACATCACTTCAAATATACGTGGCTTCTTCCATCTCTCCAGGCAGACTGTGAACTTTGGGAAGTCAAGAATCGTGTTTCCATTGTAAGATCAAGTACCATGTGGAATGTCTGTTGATTGGCAAGTGTTTCACCTTTCTTTTTTCTATCAGTGTGGGTTTTAACCAGTGCATTCTTAAAAGCCAGGCAATTACTAGAGTTATGAAAAGCAACACAAGATATGCTCCTAAGTTCAATAGGCAAAAGCAATAGATCTAAATGACAACCTCTGTGTACCAAAAGAGGCCACACATTCATCTCTCTGTGTGATCAATTTTGGGCAGATGTGATACTACTTTTCTTGTAAAACAAGCAGTGATTTCTGTGTTCTATATAATGGATAAATTCTATTTCTACATTTTGAATCAGCACAGGTTTCACCTGAGTTTACTAATAATAGCTACATTTATTGAGTGTCTACTATGCAGTAGAATACTGATAATAGGCTTTTGAGAAAACAAGAAACTCTGCTATCTGGCATTTTGCTGATTTCCATGGTGGAAATACTCTTGCCGTGGCCAATTTCAAGCTTCCAATGTGATGCCATTGAACCCAATTGTTGCTCACCTACCAGCAGGACTGGCTCCTGCCACCTCCCAAACTGTGTCTGGTGCTACACGTGTATTAACAATAATTTTCACAAAAATCCTAAAAGTAAGATATTATCAGCGCCCATCCTACCAATGAGGAAACAGGTTGGGAAAATACTTTGCCCAAAATCCCATAGCTACTGAGAGGTGGATTTGGGATTTAAACCATGACCCCCAATCCTGCCATCTTTCTAGTACACAACTTCCTTGCCATACTGCCATGTATAAATGGAAGCACGTGGCAGGCCTCTCTACTCACACATTCTGGCAGCTGGACTAGAGGGGCAGAATTGTCTCCAGATAAAGACCCCTGACTGTCCACAAAATCCAACCTGGGAAGACATAAACGCTCGCAACCTATGAGACAGGAGGCTGTTGGGTTGGTTGGGCGGTCACTATCTTGTTCCCTTTGGGCACGTTTCCATGTGATGCAATCAAGCTGGTCACATGACACCTACTAAGAGTGTCCGATGGCATCATGAGTGGTCAGAGTATCTGGAGGAGGGTTTGGGAGGAGGTCTTCCTTACAGAAGGTCTCAGAAGGGACACAAACTCTCCTGGCTGGCCAGCAAACTATGTCAGCTTTCAATGATCTCGTTGTATGAGCAGAAAGGGCGTTACCAGCACATCCCAAAGGGGGGTTCAAATTAGTCCTGCAGGTTGGGGCTCTTTCTTCCAGCAATTTCTCCCTGTCTTTCAAACAGAAGACAAAACTGTTCATTTCTCTATAACCCCAGGGGATTAATGAATAATGTCCCTGAGGACTAGAAAATGACAAGAGGCACATAAACATATGGCATTATTATTTTCCTCGTGGAACTGAGTTTTCTAGATGTTGCATCCTGCTATAAGACCCGGATCGAACAAAAACCAACCAAATCATTGCTTTCCCCATTTACTGCAGTTATAAAGGGTTCCTGGTATTATGAAATAACAATAATGACAAAAAGAATCATACCCTGTGTTTCAGTAACACCTTTCTTCTGAGGAGCTCAAAGCACTTTACGGGCACAAGAAAAGTTGTCAATAGACAGAGAATTTATAAGGAAAAGATTGACTCATCTTTAAAGAATTTACTCCGTGGGGGATAATGGTTCTGTTACTCTCACAAATCGATTGGGAAACACAAATATCTATTTCTGATCTAAACCGGGAATAAAAATGCCAAGTAGGAGGGAGGCGGGGGTCTTTGGATGGGCAAAGAAACCCAGAGGGCTCTCCTCTCAGTCATTTACCTGAACACAGTCTAGGCAGCCTGGGACAACTCTGCCCCTAATGACCCTGTGACAAGAGGTTGCTTAGCGACCTGGGTGATTCATATGAAGGGACAGCTGCCCACTTTCCAGACGTTCCTTGGGGCTTCTCCCTGGTTCAGATGGGTCTGTTATGCCGCTCCTAAGTGAACAACAGCCCCACCCTGCCCCATACCCACTTTCCTCCCCTCTGTTCCCTATGCCTTCCGAGTTCATCTCTCAGAACTCACCCCCGGTCCACACGCCCTGGACAGTCAGCTGCAGGTGTCAAAGGCAACTCCAATTAAGTTGTACAAGTCATCAGGCAAAGGCATTATTGAGAAGCCACTCTGTAAAGCGCAGTGCTGGGGCATAGGGGCGGGGAGTGGACCCAGGGGAAGGGGAGAGAAGGGAAGGGGGGAAACGTTGATTAAGTAACTCAGTAGGCGGTGAGCCAGGTTGGTTACCTGTCCTATCTCATTTGACCCTCATCCAAAACCCGGTGACAGAGGTATTGTTATTCCAGTTTTTAGATGATGAAGCCAAGGATCAGAGAGGTTAAGTAATTTATCAAAGGCCATACAGTTCTCCAGTAGCAGAACCAGAATGAAATCCAGGTCAGCCTGGGTTTCCGCTTCAATAAGAAGTTAGGGAGAGAAGTGAGAGCAGGCTTCAAGCGCTGGCAGAGCGTGCATTGGAGACTGTGCCCAGGAGTTGGAGGCTGGTTGTGAGGTCATGGGGAACGACATCCTGGCATTACCCAGATGAGCAGAGAGGGAGACTGGATGGGAGGGGCACTACAGAGAAGGAACTTGGAGGATCGATTATCCGTGGGAAATAAAAGGGAGAAGATGTCTTAATCCTTGTTGAATCAGGGACACCCCTTGATATGCATCTGAGAGCAGGAGACGCCTCCCCCCAAAAATGCACACATCCCGCTCACAGACATCAACATCACTTCAGGAAGCTGCTGGGTTCAAAATCAAGGTGCCTCGTCCTGTGAAGAAGCCTAAAAGGGTGGGAACACTGGCGTCCTGTGTTTTTGGCTTACAGGATTCTCAACACAATGGTACATTTATTTTCAGAGAAGAGAGGAAAGATCTCTGAAATTCGAAATTTAAAATCTTATTTATTAATTTTAATTCTATATATCTTCTGAAAATCCATAAGAAGACGGCCACAGACACCCCCTAACAGTCACGTCACAAATCCACATACTCTTCTAGGCTTGCAGAGACCTAAATCACAAAAAGGACATAAATCCCAGTAACTGGAGGTGAGACATTTGGAGACAAGGTCCAAATCCGTTCCGGAAAAGCTTGCGTCTGGAACACTCCAGACATGGGCAGCCTTAACACAGCCAGCAAAAGGTGTCTGCACCCAGGATGTGGAGAGTGTCTGAAAATGTGGGATGCTATATAAGAGAATGCCACCTGCATACACGAGAAAGACAGAGCACAGGGAGGAGGCTGCCCGGCTTACCCTGGTGGTAAGCCCCATTCGACCCTTCCCGAAAGAAAGGGGGAAAAATGAAGAAAGGAAAGGTCAGAAAGAAGAAGCCCCGCAGCAGTTTGTGTCCACGGAGACAGGAATCAGAAGTTCCCACATCCAACTTTGAACCCACTGCCTCCCTCACCCCAGTGTTGATTCTATTGACGTGAGCTTGGTGCAGCGCCACCTCAGGGACAGTAGCCCAGGCACCCAACCGTGATGCCCCGGGGGGTAAAATCAGGGACAGGGAGGGTGACTGCTTTCAGGTGGGACCGCCCCAGCCCAAGCCCACCATTCCATCCATGGACAATTCTGCTGGAAACCTGCCTTCCCCAAGGCTGCCTAATCTTCATCTTAAACTATTGACTGACCCACAGCTTACTCCTCAAGCATGTTGCCAGGAGGCTGGAGCTTAAGGAGAGTTTGGTACAGATGAAAAACGAAGCCTGATCCACAATTCTGGACACGTCTTCCAGCTCTGTGTGCTCCAAGCTGTGTGTGTGTTTGCAAGGAAAATAAGAGTGTGAGAGTATGTGTGTCTGTGTCTGCACGTGTGTGAGCAGAGTGGCAAGACTGGAGACTTTCATCACTGAAACGATGAGTTCCTGTTTATAAACATTTGCTCGTGTTTAGCAATGTGGGGGGATCGACCACAAAACACAACCCATGACTTCAAACCCTCCAATTTCACATCCTTCCTACCACACACACTTTCTCTACCTGAAAGCCACTGGGTAGAAAATCATTTATCTACAGCAAAGGAGGGAATGCCCAGAGAACATACTGGGGAGACCCTCGCACAGGGGATCGCTGACCTAGGGAAGCCAATCCTGGGGCAAGTCAAACAACAGGCACTGGCTTAAGGATTCCTCTTTGTGGGCATTTTTGGAGCCCCAAAGATGCTGGGGCCAGAACAAATCTATCTCAGGGGCATCGGAGCTGTCAGGAGCCAGGGACTAGCTTGTGTGACGAGAAGACAAGGAGCAGAATAAGGCTGAGACCCTGGGAGGGACCGGAGGAGGAGGTGAGCCAGGTGAGGGACATTGGGAGCCCAGATGGGGAGGACTGCGCAGACCGAAGGATGACTTCAAAAGAGCTATAAAAGGAAGCATGGCCGCTGACTGGTTTTCTAGACCATCCTCCGGACTAGTAAGGTGGTTCTTCTGATGAAGGACTGAACCTGCAGAGTTTTTTTCCAGCTAGTCTGGGACCTTCCAACTGCAGAATGCAAGGGTTTTGCAAACTGTATTCCATAGAGCCCTGGAGTTCCAGAGTTGTCTGGGGGGCCCATGGCAGAGGGTTGGGGGGAGCCCTTCGCCTCCGAGAGCCCTGCCCCTTCACGGAGAGCACTTTCTCTTTCGTGTGCCTTGGGTATTGGAGCTCCTCACTGGATTTTGTGGCAAGAACTGTCTCCAGGAAAGGTTTGGAAGCCTCTAGATCAACGATATACAAAACCTCAGACCCCAACATGGAGGTGCTTCAAATCTCTGGCCCTAGTGCTCCAGGCTGTGCTGGGAATGCAGTCAGCCCCAAGGATGGCCTCTTGGCTCCCGGGGCAGCAAGAGGCTGGACTTCCCCGGGTAGAGAAGAGATGATGCTGTGCAGGTCATCGAGGCCTAAAGCCTCACTTTTCTTCTTTTTTTTTTTTTTTCTGAGTTGGAGTCTCACTCTGTCACCCAGACTGGAGTGCAGTGGCCGCTCCCGGCCACCGCAGCCTCGACCTGCTGGGCTCCGGCGATCCTTCCGCCTCAGCCTTCCGAGTAGCCAGAATTACAGGCACGCGCTACCACGCC